>VSDK01027624.1:356666-380990 GCA_009767595.1 Symbiodinium kawagutii
TTCCGAACTCCCAACTCTTTCCTTTGCGTGGCATGCACGACATCAGAAATCCTTTAGCATCTCCATGCCCAAAACTGTGTTCGGAATTGTTCAATTGTGCTCGATTCTCGTGCGCTTCGTGCCTGAGGTAGAATGATTGAATTTTTGAAAGTCCAATCACTTGAATCAAATCACCCGTGACCAGGGTTGAACAAATCCGACGTTGCCACGTCGGAGCCTATGGCCCTATGGCCCAACATGTAAGCTTTGTGATCTAATGCCTATTGAAATAATCCATAATTCTGGCAGTTTGTTTGTTTGCGACTGCTTAGGCCTTGTCCAAAGCAGTCAGTCACGTTTCTTATCTTAAAATCCAAAATGTTGTTGCCGCGAAGGCTGCTGAAATATCTAACATGCCAGGCAACTTACCTGGGCGCTAAATTTCTACTGCCCAAGAATTTGCGAGACAAACATGAATATGACGTGTCACCGTCTCCTCAGCCACACGTGCGTAAATGGCTTGGCGTAGAACCCTGTTGACCCGTTTGGGGTCGCTGTCCTCACACGTGAAGCTGGAGCAGCATTTCGTGCTTTGGGCTTGTCATGATGCTTCATCGCAAGTCAGTGCTGAGCCAGTCGCCCAAACGATTACATACACTTTTTGACTCAACCCCCTCCTCTCTCTCTCTATCTCTCTCATCTTTCTTTATCTCTCCCTCTCTCTCTCTCTCTCTCTCTTTGTCTCTCTCTGTCTTTCTCTCTGGCTCTGTCCATCTCTCTCTCTCTCTCTCTCTCTATCTCGCTCGCTCTCTCTCTCTCTCTCTCTATCTCGCTCGCTCTCTCTCTCTCTCTATCTCTATCTCTCTCTCTATCTCTCTCTATCTCTCTCTATCTCTCTCTATCTCTCTCTATCTCTTTCTCTCTCTCTCTCTCTCTCCCTCTCTATCTCTATCTCCCTCTCTCTCTCTTGCTCTCTCTCTCTCTCTCTCTATCTGTCTGTCTGTCTGTCTGTCTGTCTGTCTGTCTGTCTGTCTGCCTGCCTACATGCCTGCCTGCCTGCCTGCCCGCCTGCCTGTCTCTCTGTCTATCTATCTGTCTGCCTGCCTGTCTGTCTGTCTGTCTGTCTGTCTGTCTGTCTGTCTGTCTGTCTGTCTGTCTGTCTGTCTGTCTGTCTCTATCTAGCTATCTATCTCCCTCTCTTTCTCTCTTTCTATCTTCCCGCAAAATGAATCAAGGCAGCTTCTGTCTGATTCCGCATGACAATCCTGAGCTGCTGATTCTATCGGCAAGACTCACATCCCATCAAACCGGCAATCACATTGAATCGAACACCTGTAACACCAAGTGTTTATCACATTTTATCGCGCAAAGCCGTAAGAGATGCTACGCACCCGGTTTCCTTCCAAATTTTGTACTGCGCTGAATGAGTGACCCAAAGCCATCGAGATGAGATGATGGACCGGATGTGCACGCCAATGCATGAGTTGACCCACTCTTCCCAACACAATTTGTCACAATTTTTGGGACTGGAATTCAACGGCTGTAACCGTATGGCGAATCAAACTTGACAATAATTTGACTCAGCGTGACACCCGTCTCCTTCGCCACAGCTGCGTACACAGCCCTGCGGATCACACCATTGACATCAACTGAGGAGTCCTCACGTGCGAAGCTGTCGAAAGTTAATGCTGTGGCCGGCTGTGGCCTGGACTATGAGACCAGCCGCTCCCGTCTCTCTATCCCTCTTTTCACTTGAAAAATTCTGGCTTCCCTGCCGGTCTCACTAAAAACAACACCTGGTCAAGGTTGGAATCACTTTCAATAGCTTGGAACTCTCTGAACTACAGAGTGGCTTTTCGATTTGACAGGTTGAAGCTGAAATTCCCATATCTCGTCTGATTCCAAAAAAAATGTCGATATTCATCTCGAAAGAACTTCGCGTCAAATGCCCCAAACAGCAGAATGAATTGAGCGCAAACCCCTATAGGACCGTTTGAAACCAGATTTGGACATGAATGATCCTCAACATAGGACCGAAGAATCTCGAACTCAACCATTCTGAAAGATTTCCGTCTCAAAGAATCTTACCATGATGGCAAATCATGATGAAACAACGCCTCTGTTTTCGGATGGCGCCAGCCCTGACTCATTCACCGAAGCACTCAGACCGTCAAAAAAAAACGGGCTGTCTGTCCTCTGCTTTACGTGGAGTGGCCACCTGCGGAGTTGCAGGTTCAGTGGATGGCGTCATGGCCTGCAAGCAGAGCTTGAAACCGTTCACGCCAAAAACCGGGCAATGCGCGCCATCAATTTCTGAAAGGCTTGTTGCTTGCGGTCTGCACCAGCAGAGTTTGGCCGCTCTTTACACTCTTTTTTTCGTGTCTGAGGCATTAGCTTCCAGCATTCCAGCAGAAACGAAGAATATGAACACAGCAATGCTCACTCATGTCATGCGTACACATCATGACAAGCAAAATTCAGAACCATGCGTGCGCCCCCTGCCATGAGACAAGATGTTCCCTATACTTGGACCAAGCTTGATTTTGAGGCCTGACATCGGTGCATTTTTCGAGTTGGACGAAGCCAGAACTGGGGGTTCGCACGTCCTGTACCACCAGATCTTCGGCCCGGGCAGCACAGAGCGCTGCCACTTGACGACCTTGGGCACAGGTTTCCGATGGCCTGTTCTTTCGAGATTGATCCACGTAACGGAGACTTCATGAAAGCATATGAAAAGCTAAAGTATGCAAGTCGCTTCGCATGACTTTGCGCTCTGAAAGGTTTCTGTTTGTACCAGCAACCGAAGAACAAAAGAATTGATTGGGCAAGACTACTCAACAAGACCTGAAGTTATTTGATGGTCGTTGTAAATTTTCAAGGCGACAATGAACTCCAAGAAAGCAGACAGGGCTCTGACTTCAACATCTCAACAAAGTGTCTGTAAGTGCGCCATCAAGATTTTACAGGAACCCCTATCATCGAAATTCCGAAACTGGATTTTGGCCAACATGTTAGCGTCTCACTTTTAGTAAGAACTTTTTTCGTGACCGTTTAGGAAAAATCTACAGCGCTGCGATCTTATTCCTGACAAGTTGACGTCCTTTCCGATTAATGCAAAGCGAATGCCCGGAAAAAAATGTTTGTTGAATTCCCCAACCAGCACAAAAAATGAGCCCAACAATCAACCTGCTCAACCAAAAATTGCACAACCATACTCAATGCTTAAGCTCTTGGCTCCTTGAAAAAGCTTACCCGGACTTATCGAAGAAGCTGAGCCAAGGACGCAAGTCGCCCATCTCCTTTCCCTGCTGCTGCACAGCAGTCTTCAGCGCAGAGATCCTTAGAACCACTGCGTTGCAAAATGCATCAAAATGCTGGGCTTGCGGATGCCCTGATGACTAAAACGAGCCATTCCAATTCCGATCTATGACTTTATGGATCCCGAACCGTGCCTTTTGATCCCCGACCACAAAAAGATTTGAATAATTGCAACTGCTCGCCGAGCAACTCTCTTCCATGCTGATCAAAGCAATCAGCAAAAAAGGACTTTAGGTCCTCTCGGCCGGTGAACATCCCAAGGGTTTCTTCACTTTGGGAACGGGACTGACAGTCAAGGACCAGCCTATGCCCGCCCGAAGCAGGGAGACGGAATCAGCGCAAAGGTTACAAGAAGCAGACGTTCTAAATTTGAAGCAACAGGAAAAAGATGGAAAAAGCACGTACGAAGGAAAAGCGCGCAGAAAGCCAAAAAGAAACCCTAGGGGAAACAAAACAAACAGGTTTGGACTTAGAACAAAAACAAAAGGAACGAAGTTTGGCGATAAGAAAATAAAACATTGAGAACATGGACATAAAGGACTTTAAACTCACCAAAAAACCTTTTGGCGACGATACATCTTCTACATCTTTCCATCGCCCACACTAGCAGGCATTGTGATCTGTTGGCTCACGCAATTGCATTCGTATGTATTGACCTAGATTCTGATGTGTGGCATGCGTTCTTTCGCACAAGCTGGGAATTGCTCTGACAGATGTGTCCTCCGACTTTTGTGACTTACTGGCACATAGTCCAACATCTTTAAGTCACGTCTGCAGTTACTTTCGTTCCGAAAAAAGACTGACCTATTTCGAACATGTATTCTCTGACATGCATGGTCTGCATGTAGACTGGCGCTGCTGTTGACATCTTGGCGTGTTCTGCCACTTTGAATGATTTTGACATATTCTGTTCTCACCAAATCTGTGGTCCAGATCGCAGCCAACTGCCAATATGAAAGGTGAAGGAATCTGACCTTTTGAGACACCTTTATTTTGAAATCAAATGTTCTGGCAGCCTGGCATACACCCTAACACATCTGACAATGGCCACACCAACGGATTGTCCAAAAAAGTACCACCCCCGCGGCAAACTTCCGTCCTTCACGCACTCCAAGAAGAAATCAACAGTGACCACTGCCATGTCGAAAGCGGAACGCAAAATCTACTGCGCAAGCACCTTCTGATTTCTGGGCCACAAACAGCTGAGAAGGCTGGATATCTTCAGTGGACACAACGTTGTGATGAACTGACAGTATTCAGGGTGGAGTTTTACGGCTGCTCCAGTAGCCAGGATCCAGGAGCCCAATATGAAGGCAATGGTTGTTTCATTCAGTTTCATGGAGATGTGAATGAAAAAACGCCGACAATGCTGGAACAGTTTCATGGAAAGGATTGAATGCAAAGACTCCAGTGATGCTGCAACAAGAAATTGCAGAATCATTGTTGAAATTTGAAACAGGACATTTCCTTTGCGAGTGATCCACAGAAAGAAGTCGTTGCATCATCTTGAGTTCTTGTGGCAACAAGACCAAGTGCAATGTTCCTTGTAGGGCGTTGCAACCAAAGACTCTATTCATTACACCCATGTGACAAGACCGGCTCGCAGGCCTTTGCGATTTACCGCAACGATCAGAATGCCGGACCTAGCAAATCGCATACTTTCAAAGCTCAGTAAAGAATCTTGCACAGTAAAGAATACACTTTGCATCTTTTCTGTTCCAAAACGCTGGCAGGATACCTGTGTGGAATAAATCGATGCATCAAAGCTGGATACCACGCGAGTTAAATGTGTGAAGGTGCCAGCTGTCCGCTGCAGCTGCGAGAAATGATCTGGTTGGGATGTCTCATGGGGTGCTGAGCCTGTAGGCACAGCCAAATTTCATGATGAAATCTGCTCTTCTGTCGGTCAGCAACTCTGACGCCTGGAAGTATTCAGGCAGTTGCTGTGTCAGTTTTGATTATTCATATTACAGTAGAAACCGATTGATGGAGATCTTGTACCACGCAGGGTTTCAACAAACAATGATGGATCACCAAACAACACCCGCCAAGCAGAGAAACTCTGTGGAGCAAAGCTCTTCGGCACAAGCTGAGATCGCGACCAACGCAGCTGAGGCGGCAAAGAAACCATCCACTTCTATCCGCAGTCGTGCAAAGTTGTTATGCAAAGTTGATCTGCTGGTGGGTCCCATGGGTTGAGACACTGCTCCAGTTCCCCGAATCAATGGATCTGAGCAGCGCTTTTTGAGATTTGAGGAGGCGCCTCATGACGGAGCCAACTGAGGCAAGGCTCGGATTCCATCGTGGCGTCCTCCCAACAGGAAATGAAGAGCCAGACGCTCGTGCGAGAGCCAGGCTTGGATAGATCAGCTGCTTCGAAAAGATTCCAGCAATGCAATTGATACATGGTGCTTTCTCAAAATGGGGGACCCTAAAATGGTGGGTTTATTACTAAAAATACTTTGAAAAGGATGACTTGGGGGTACCCCTATTTTGAGAAACCACCACATCAATGCAGTCACAGGAACCGTGCCATCCAACACGTCTTTGTTGTGAACATCAACAACTTCCTCAGGTGCGCTGCCTGTTTTGAAGCGGCCACGTGCCGCTTCTTGCAGCACAAGGAGTCTACAAGCCACATGTTGTCACGTTCCACATGTGGGTTTCTTAAAATCGGGGACCCCCACATGCCATAGCTGGTTTATTGTTATAAATGATTTATGAAGGATGAGTTGGGGGTCCTATGACTTGAGAAACCCCCAAGTGCTGCATGTGCTCTTGACATGCCACGGGAGGTGCATTAGCCCGCTGGCGCCGGGTTATTCAGCCACGCTGCTGCCACCTGGCGCACCAGCAACCCTTTGGGGAGCACATCACCTGCAAGCTGCCTCAGACCCATACTATGAAGAACGAACCGGAAGGTTTGACAGATGGGTTTGTTAGTAATTCTATTGTGTTTTATCTAGAAAGATTTCGAAACTCAAAAACGAACGTAGGGTCCAAAAAATCGTGAAGCTAAATTGCTAAATTGCTACCATTACCTTGCCTCTTAGAGCTCTGACCCCCAAGTGCCGAAGCATGTCGCTTCAACGCTGACAATTTTTGCAGGTCAGTTTTCAAAGTCTCCAGCTGGGTTGGCCTCAATAGTACATCCGGGTGTCCCGGCCATGACCAGTCTCTGTCTTGTACTGTTGATCTACTGCTGTTCCTCAATATCCACCCGCAACATCCCACTGTTGCGTAACCCATGACTTGGTCCCTGTTCTTGCTAGTTGTGGGGTTCTCCAGTCAGGGGAGCCTTTAAAAAATCGCCCTTCTTACTATCAATGACTCCACTTTGGGCTTTCACCAGGGACCCGGGGCCCAGGTTCTTCGGGGGAACAACCAGGGGGTCCCAGGGGCCAGGATGAAGCCCTGCAAATCTCACAGCATGGGCACCTCCCGGAGCTCCTGTCGGGCGCAGGCACAAGCGCTGCTCAAATCGCCTCAGCAGCCAGCCGACACGTGAATGCACGTAGGTTATATCGTTGGTAACTAGCTATAACTAGATATCAAGCCAAGTAGCTAGAACATAATTATCTAGAGTTAGACCTAGTTACCTCGTTATGGGTTTGGTTAGATACAGTTGCTGTTGCTTATAACCATACATGAAGTCAACCAGCTATAGCCAACTAGAATATATCTAGAGTTCGACCGGCAGCCAACTGTAGTTGACATAATGCCGAACAGATTGATGGGTGGACACTCCCTAACTATGTCGACTGTGCCGATCAATGGCTAGCTTGAAATAAATCTGGATACTTATTGACAAGCAATGGTCAACTGTGACGGTTTTTTAAGGTTGTATACAAATAATCGAGGAGAGAAAAAATAGTCGTCAGTGCTCAAGACTGGTTCTTAGTCTTGAAACTAAATTACTTGATGACAGATTCGTGGCTAGTAATTAGCAAATATTGGTTGGAAAAACAGTTTCTAATGGTCATAAACCATGGCAAATTGAATTGGCTTTAAACTGCTTTAGGCCTTATTCTACAAACCGACTTACCTGGCACTTGTAGACTTTTGCAGGCTTCCAGAAGCCTTCTGTACCTTCTGGCTATGGGTCATTACCAAATATACCCCAAAAATAGGTGATCGAACATAACCACAAAGACTATTGACTTGTCTGGTCACTGATGCAGTGTTTGCTAGGGGTACAGTGTGTTGACCCACAGCCATGTCCGTGCCCACAAGAATGGGTGCCCACAAGTGAAAACTGCTGCTGTAAGATTCCTACCATCGCTTCCCGGCTCGGACGAAAATCCTTGGTGACCGTGTGGGGACCAGCCATCAAACGTGAGCGCTGGATACATCACCTCTGCATAGCTAGTTGTACCCTGTACCTCTGCTGCTGGTTGTATCCCTGTTGTCGCAAAAACAGCTACAGCTGAATCCACGCATGCTCAAAGCGTCTTTGGGCCCTGACTGCGCAATGAGGTCATGAGGTCTTTCCGTTTTCCTGGGAGCAACACACCGACACGAAAGCGTTGCACCGAGCCCCCAGTGACCAGGTCCGCCTGCAAGGACCTTTCCGAGCTCCACAGCAGCCCTTTTCCCAGCAGACTCGACCAGCTCCTCACAAGGTTTCGAAAAGGAAGAAATTTGATCCAAAAATATCTTTACATATATCAATTACATATATATCTATCTATATATATATATATATATGCATACACATATATACATATATATATATATATTTATTCATTTATTTACAATTATATATACATATAGTCTATATATGAAAAGAATACACTCTAAAAAACTACATCAAAGTAATTCTCATTTTAGATATCCTGAAACCTGCGACCTAAGAATCTAGAAACATTTGAGGCCGCAATCAGGATTGCTGCTAATTCCAGCTGAGCCCGTTGAACTAGGTGCCCACTGAACCAGTTGAGCCGGTGGACCCATCTACAGTTGACCTGGTTGAACCGGTTCACCTTGGCATGTCTTGATAGCCTAGCCGCTTCCACTAACTTAGCACAGTCGCTGGAACGTTTTCATGGCACATGTCTGGACAGAATGCTCTCCATGAAAATAATCAGTTTAGCACTGGAACATGTTCTCTCGCATGTCTTGACGACCAAGCTGTTTCCACTACAACTGCTGGAACACTTTCTCTGGCACATTTGACGACCAAAACAGTTTCCACTGAAACGGTTCGGCACTAAGCTGACGTGCAAACTCAGAGGATTACATAGAACTGTCTCAGTTGACGAAATGAGCTGCAACAAAGACCTGATTTTAAAAAAAACGTAGATCTTTAGCAGTGTTTTCTGTCAAAAGAACATATATCGACCAAAATTACTAAACATACAGTTCTAGATCACTATTTGAAAAGTCACTGCCAACATGTTGCAAGACTTACCCCCGTTGTTTTGCTTCCAAAATGGGAGGAACTGAGGTATACAGTATCCCCTGGAGGCCCCTGTGTTTGAATTGTTCTTTGTTTCTTCTGCACCGTATGTGGTTCACTACTTCCGAGGTAGTTATGTGGTGCATGACAGGCCAAAATGCCAAGCGCGAGCGGCTGGCTTCTGTTCGCTGGTAGACGGTCGCAGTTTGGGATTGCGCACGCCTTACCCCTGTGGAAGCAATCCTGAATCGTAGTTGCAACTTAGTTGAAACCACATTACAGCGCTTTTAGATTTAAGTTAGCTTCTGTTCATTAAAAATGTTTTGGCTTCACTCAAAACCAAGCTGCTCATGGCTGTCGAATCCAGAGAGTCTTTGAATGTTTTCGTTACAAATCCCTATGCTTTCGTCCTCTTGATATCACTTTCCCAAAATACCTATTTTGCTATCTCTTGTTCTTGTTGTTGACTCTCCCTGTGATGAAATCGCCTTCCGTAAACTCGTCTTGATGTTTGCCCATGTGTACAGTTGAACCGGGTGATGTTTCAGCTGACCCAGTTGCGCTTGAAAGAGTTGACCCTGTTGGCGTAACCCAACAAGGGGCCAACTCCCTACGGGTCAACTGGGTCAACTCCGTTGCAATGAAAGAGGTATCTAACCAACATTTTGCAAACAGGTACCTAACCAATGACATTCACCTAATGAACATTGGAAGCCAACCATGGAAACGCACAGAGAAAACGTGCATGGGACCTGGTCAAGGCTAGGATCAGTCTCCAGGCGAGAGGCGCCTTGACCTCCTTGCGAAGCTCCAAGTCGACTTCGTGGAGACTGGAAACCTGGAACGGAACCGATCAACGGTGGATCTGGGGTCCATGACGATCCAAGTCGCCTCAAACTTTTCCATTTCAGTTCTTAAGTTCTCATTCATTCGATCATTCCACAGGATCACATTCGATCATTCTGGAAGCTTTGGGTAATACCTGGATTGGCAGCAAGCTGGGTGTCCCAAGGTTGTCCTTGCAAAGCTTCTCTGTCAGAGATGTCGCTCGCACAAGACCAAAAACTGAGATTCTTCCAAAATGAGTTTCTTGGACAGATCTGGCCTCTTTCTCGGCGTCCGTGGGCAGGCCTAAGCATAGGCTCTTGCCCAATGTCTACTCAGTTTTCACCTTGAAACTCTACAATTAAGACCCAGTTGGTACGCAAGTCCAATCAAGTTGGTCCCTGGATGTCCTTGGCATCTTATCATGTCCCACCCTTAGAGATGATCGGCTTCCAATGGGCTCCCTTGAGCCCAGCTCGGGGTCGCCATGGCTCAGGGCCCAGCAGCTGGTGCGAAAGACCAGCGGCAGTGCTCCACAGCGACGTTGACCTGGGCTGCGAACCGCTGGGCTGTCGCAACTCGGTGTATCCAAATATGTTACGCATACTAAATCGTGTGTATGTGTGTAATGTAAATTCGTGTGTGAGTGTAATGTAATGTAATGTGATGTGATGTGATGTGATGTGATGTGATGAGATGTGATGTGATGTAATGTGATGTGATGTGATGTGATGTGATGAGATGTGATGTGATGTAATGTGATGTGATGTGATGTGATGTGATGTGATGGAATGTGATGTAATGTGATGTGATGTGATGTGATGTGATGTGATGTGATGGAATGTGATGTAATGTGATGTGATGTGATGTGATGTGATGTGATGTGATGTGATGGAATGTGATGTAATGTGATGTGATGTGATGTGATGTGATGTGATGTGATGTGATGTGATGGAATGTGATGTAATGTGATGTGATGTGATGTGATGTGATGTGATGTGATGTGATGGAATGTGATGTAATGTGATGTGATGGAATGTGATGTAATGTGATGTGATGTAATGTAATGTAGTGTAATGTTTGTCTGTGTGTATATGTGATTGCTCACACATGTATGTCTTCCATGTTGTGTATATACATAGAATATATGCATAAGCGTCGCATGGTGCCATGTTGATTTTCACTATCCGTCTACGGGACACACCCAATCTTTTCATCACAGTCGAAGTGGCCAAGCAGACTGAAGATCCGATCCAGCAAGCTTCGGCCCACTTGGTCGCAAATGACCTACGGCGGACACCAGAACTGGTACCCGAGGGAGGGACTTCTGGACTACACTGCACTGGCAGATGCAATCCTGCAGTAGTTGATGGAGAATTTGACAACCTATCCATGTTGAAAGGTTTTCTGCCATAGAGGATTTCTTCCACAGCAAGACAGCATCATGGACCTAAAGGCTGCCTGGCTAAAGGTCATTCGTAGCCAGCCCCAAATTTCAAATTTCACCATATCAACAGCTTATGTAAGGTCAGAGAGTTTCAGCAACATTTTAAGGGAGACATTTCGTGGGAACAGAATCTAGCTCTAGTTCACCCAATGGTAAAGCACCAGAAAGACAGAGTAAAAGAACTGAGAGACATTCTGCAGTTCGCAAACTTTGCATCGTGCAGCTTGATTCTCATGGTTTTCCTCACGCTTAAAAAGGTTCGGCTTCCGAGCGTCACTTTCTTTTGGAAAAGATTAGCTCAGTCCTACTAAAATCCTTTAAACACTTGAATTCATCAAGGGTCCATCAGTGATGGTGAGAGGCTGCACAGCTAGTAGTCGTGCAATCCATCACGTTTGAAAGAAAGGGAGAACATGGACAAGGTCCGTGTAATCCGCGACAGTTCTTCTGTACAGAGGTATTATATTACGGCCGGCGTGCAGAGTGCTGCCTTGCCCTTAAAGGGCGGCAGGAAACATCTGGGCTCGGCTCACTGAGCGTTTCGGGCAGCTTGGGTCTTTTGTGACATCTTTTGCTGTTTGGCGTCCGGGGAAAGCTTGTGGCAATGTCTGCACAACCGAGCTGGCAGAGCTGGACGCCAAAAAATACAAGCGAAGAAAGCCACTTCAAAGGCAAGAAGCAAACACGCCCCAGCAATCTCACCAGCAGAAGGCGCATGGATCTCTGCAAGATTGCGAACCACGCGTCCAGCAAAAAGGTACGCGGCCAGCACCAGGCCGGCCACACTTAGAATCAACGATTCCAATACACAGCCCTGAGGCGGAAATGAGGTTGCACAGCCTAACAAAGCTAGGAACCACGGCCATGAGAAGGCGACCAAAAGCGCATAAAGCAAATGAAGCCCCACGTGCTGATCACCGACATAAATCTCCGCCGCAATTGGATCGAGTTCACTGGCAAGGAGGGGAACGAAAATGATCAGCAGGCTTCCTCAAATGTCCAGGGTGATTGTACGAGATGGTGTGCATATGTTATGTGTAAATATCTATCGTTCATTATCTATATATATATATAACATTAGTTATATGTATATTCATATGTAAATAAAGTACACATACTGTGTATACTATATCATATACATATGTATGTACATATATATCTATATCTATATTAATATATTGCCATGGTTGTCGCTAGCTATCATCGTCGTTGACTAAATGTCAGTTTTCAGCTGTTCCCAGCTGAGGAACATGGACCGCATCAAACTAGGCAGGGGGACCTGCTAATGTTTTTTGAAGATTGGCTACTGGTCAAACCCCGTAGCCTTCTGTTGCCAGAGAAGCACAGGACAATCTACTATCAGCTGGTCATCTGCCGGCCGTGAGCTGTGTAGTACATCCACACATATCTTAACTTCTACAGAATTTCACTTCTTCAAATTCGTGGTTCAATTGCTGCCTGCCAATTCCCTGATAGCTGAAACAGATGCACAAGAAAGATTGAGAAAGCAGTTTGCTCAAAAAAACAACAAGGCTCGAGCTGGAAGGCCCCCGAACGAAATCACTTGATGCATGCTCTGCGGGATAACTTCTCTCGCTCGAGCCTCCAAAACTTTGCAAACCTCCTCTGTACTTGCCAAAGGATCCACAATCTTGTGCTCCATTGCTAGAGCTGTTAGAGCATTCAAAATTTCTTCCCTGTCAGATTCCTGCTGGCAACTCGATGATGCAAAGGTGAAGGTGTCCATCTGCCGTGAGAGTCGTGACCGTACTCGGCCCCACCGCCGCATGGGCAAAACCAGTGCCAGACAGAACACGAAAAACAAGGCACCTCCAACGAGCCAAACTACTGCCCCAAGTTCTGGATGAAGCACTGGAGCAAAGTACGCATTGGCCAACTCACCCATGACACGGAAGCTTTGACAGAATGCTGCGAAGATGACGAAAGTTGCAAGTTCCACGGGCAGCACATCAATCTTCCCAGATGGCCTCAAGATGAAAAAGGATATAAGCTCAAAGACTGTCCATATCCTGTCAAGGTACTTCTCCGAAAGAACAACAATGAGCTCATCGGTGTGCCACAGGTAAGATGTCAGCGCATGAATGCCTTCGTCTTTCTTCGCATTGTCAAACTGATCTACACAAACCTTGTCCAGGAACACGTCAGGACCCTTATAGCCCAGACAGAGAAGAAGATCATGAGACAACGTCAAGGACGCCATCATTGCCACCAGGCTGAACATGGTGCACCAAATACTGATGTGCGTTGTCACCAAGTCATCGCCTATCTCTGCTTCTATCTGAAACACCGGCAGAGCACCAGCAATGACTAAGCCGGCACAGATCAACCCCACAATTGCACAACTTGCCAAGGCTTTGTAGAGATTGAAGTGTATCGCCTCAGTCCAGGCAGCAAAACACGAGGCGGTGCTATCCCCCAACAGCATCTGAAAATTTCAGCGCCCACGATGCGCGAACTCGTTATATTGGATATTTGGACGCTGCACCATACTGCACCAGAACCATTCGGAACCTTCCGGAATCCAACCTCGCTTCGACCCTGCAACCTGCCAAAACCTGACAGAGATGCTGTACCGGAACCCTCGGGCAGACTCTGAAAGCTTCAGGGACCCGACCTGGCTATAGGTGAAATGCACGCACTGCTGAGTCGTCACTGATGAAAGGTCCCGACATGATGTCTAGATCGTCGTGCATGTGAAATGAACCTAGCTTTGCTACCCAACAGCAGTGACGACTTCAAAAAAGTAAAAGCTCTGGTGGGTCCCAAGTAGGGAAGCAATTCCGAAGAAGTGTGGTAAACAAATACAATCCACACTACCTTGGGAGAGACAAGTATGGAGACAAGCAGTAGAGAAGAGCCTGACATGGGAAACAAGAACCAGAGAAGTCAGGGACCGGCGCAACTTGGTAGGTAGTAACGGGAGACAGCTGAGGCGATTGCTCAAGGGGGCAGATCACCAAGGAGACAAGGGGGAGAGAAATGATGCACCGCTCCCAGAGATTGAAACCCAACTGCGTGGCTGTCCTATGCCACACTCACCATTTGTTTCTGAATCATTCTTAATCGCTGTCAAGAAGCTAGAGTCAAGAACTTTCGCCATCTCTCAACTTGCCAGTTGTGGCTGATGAAATATTCAAACTTCAAAATCGCCAGCTCCCGGGAGAACTTGTCGTGGTCTTCTTTCCGTAGCCTGGGACCTGCCAGCTCGCCGCCTTTGCTCAGGACCTGATGCAATGAGACAGCACGAAGCCCACGCTGGTGAACATCGGAGAGGGCGCTCACAGGGGTTTGCACTTGGGCACAGCTATCGGATGATTCGCTGGAATCGATCTGAATCTTGTCGGACGACGATTCGATCTTGCTGGACGACGATTCGCTGTAGTAGACCTCGATCTCCTGAAAATCTAAATCCCAGCGGGGGTAAAAAGTGAAGCACCAAGGGGAAGGAAGGGAACAAAAGCTCTTCCGAGGGAATCTTTACACGTGTCGTGGGTTTCCATCTTCGCCTAGTTCCACAAATGATGCGTGGCTGATTGGGTACCTTGATGTTAGTCAAATCAGTGAACAAAATGGCGATGGCAAAAATGGGTGGCCAAGAATCATAGCCACAATGGTTGATGGTGGATTATTGTTGGTCAATGGTAGGAGAAAGGAAGTGACGCAGCGTCACCACAACTAACACCAACCCAATGATCAAGCCAGAATCGATCCCTCGCTGTGGTTCATTTGACCGATACATTTTTGGTGAAGCGAGGCAAACTCCTGCTAGTAAGCCAGCTTTTGGGAACTAGATGTGAAACTGAGATGCGCAGATTTCTTCCCAAAACAGTCTAAGTCTAACGACCCTTTGTAACGCAGTGACACTTACGTGCGCCCGTTTGCTATCTATACAAGTGTATCAGTGAAAGTGATCCGTGACAATGTCGCTACCGGGATTCAGTTAATCACATGTTATTCGACCTCTGCTTTTTGGTGTCTTCCGGTTCTCAGCACATAGATTGATTTCCAACCATCATATAGGTATGTCGATTGGGGGTGCCGCGATCAGAAGGAAACACCACGACCAAGATTTGTGACCGTGGGCAAAAATGGTCAGGGTGAAAATGTCCCTGAAGTAGTTGCATAACCATGTCCAGTCGCTGGTTAATAAACAAAACATTATCGCTATATCGTATTAATAAGTCTACATAATTGTTGGTGTTGATGGCCAAGTACAACCCATAACAAGTCTCGGATTTATCTGCCATTGCTGGCAGATCATTTTATTTGAGATGAAGCTTGGTTCTCACCGTGTAAGACTTATCACAACCATCACTTCACCAGCACTTCATTGAACATAGCGAACACCTAGTGCCATGCCAATCGCATGAACGTAAGTTTCTAACAACCTGTATCTCTGTCCCGCACCGCTCCTCTGTCGGCTCATCCGGCTCCATGAAAACAGCAGCGCGGCTCTCACAGAGATGTTCCGACTTATTCAAACCATGTAGATGTGATATGCAGATCTTTTCTTAGTTTACTTGAGTCTCTGCACATGATTCATTTATGTTTATGTCATGTGTAGATTATGTGCATATATATGTATATTTATATATGTGTGTATACCTTTGCATTTTCACATGTGCATGCAGCGACCTTGAGGTTGGTTTGCCGTCTGCCCTTGAACCCAAATTCTTTGATCGGGAAGCAGCTCAACCTTTCCATTGGGATTGGGTAGACAATCTTCAGAAAGGACTTTCAAAGCGATCCCAAACGCTGATGGAGAGAAGGAGGAGGAGAAGGGAGAGAGAGAGAGAGAGAGAAACTTCAATAGATGGAGAGTTTCTAGGAGAGAAAAACTTCGTGGGAGTTACTACTGTTCTGCTTTGGTTGGCCCTTCTGCAACATGAGTCGTCCTCTCCAAAGTCTCATGCCCGGCCCGGTGCAAACCTCGGTGCAGGCCCTGCCTCAGGGTGCCATTGGATGCCATAGACATGGTCCCTCACGTGCTCCATGGCCATTATCCGATTCACAGAATCCACAGCTGTCCTTGGAGCAGCTTGAGCAAATGAGTTGTCAATTGCACAAGAGAAGATAGACTCAATTGACTCAATGGGAATAAAAAAACAAAAAATGCCTGAATGGAAAATAGAAAAAACAAACCATAGACTCCAATGCCTGTGATCGGAAAACGTCCTGACACCACTCTATTCTTCAGGATCTTCCTCAGGTAAAACACAGGGATTCGGAGAGTTTCAGCTCAGGGACGCTGTGAAGTGATGGGGCAACTGTTCCACGAAAATGTAGTTGGATGCCTCAGACGAGCTGAGCGGTCGGTCACACAGAGAGGTGTGCAAAAATGGTGCTGTTCCCATGTGCAACCTATGGTGCTGCTCCACTCATCATGATCATTTGGAGCCCCTTCAACAGGTTGCAAGGACAACCCCCGCTAGGAGTCCAACTTTCTGGGAAAATCTGTTTGGCATCCCTTGAAGCCTGGCGAAGGCTGCTTCATAAACAGCGACGCACCCCTGAACCAGCCGATAGTGACAACTTTCGATGGCGAAACACATTTCAGGTGGTGAACATCAGTTTTCACATCAGTTTTCACATTTCAGGGTGAGCCATAGACGGACAACCCCATGTCGACACTTCCAACAACTGATGCATGAGGCCAGTCTCTGCAAAGTTTGCACGGATCTGTTTTTCCGCGCAAGTTTGTCCATCGTTCTTGTCTCAATTCGGGGCCTGCAACAGATTCAACTCTGGATAGAGTGATGGAAAGGCTTCACCGAGTCTGCCCAACTGAAGAGACGTCGTCTAAACCACGACAAAAACTGTTGGTTCTTAAAATCAGACTGTCCAACAAAAATTGTGTGTGTGACCTACATATATGTTGAGACTTGAAACTTCTTTCAACTTTTCACTCACCTCCCCACCATGCTCCAACCATGCTCGCACTTCGTAGATCACCGTGGTCGTTGTAAAGAGGGCGGCAATGGGAATGCTCGGAACTCTCCTGCAAACACAAAAATGCTCGGAACTCTCTTGCAATCTCAGAACAATGGCGGCATCACCAAAACCATGTTTGTCAGTCCCAAACCATTGATTTTGGCGGAAGCAAACCGAAGCAGGGTTGGAGTCCGGGCTGTCGCGAAGAACAACTCAGCCAGTCATGTGGCTGGCTTCCATAGTTTAAAGTTTACAGAAATATGCAGTAGGTCAGTAGGCTTTTCAAAGCGTCAGAACATAAAACCAGCACCTTTCTCTCGCACATCTTTCAACCGCGCAATTCAAGCACGGGGTTCCACGGCCGAATTCAAGCGTTTCCAGATCCTACCTGGCAAAGCAGCTTTTGCAGGAACTTGAGCCTTCAAAACCATGCTGGCTTTTACCAATACTGCTCCCAAGGTAATTAGCATGGCTCAAGCAAGTTGATATTTTTCATGGCTGACTTGCCAAAAGTCTGGCCCCTCGGAATCTCGTTCTTTGCGAAGGTGACAAACTACTGCACAAAGCAAAGAGTGAATTATGGCGAACTCTTCTTGGCAACGTTGGGAGAAACAAACACAGTTTGGTATCCTGCCTGTGTATATGTGGATGAATATGATTGTGTACACATGCATATCATACACATGTCGGTGCGCGTAACGAACCCCAAGCAAAGGGTCGTCCCCTTGTCAGGAAGGCAATGACACGTGCTGTATTACAAAGATAGAAGAGTTCGCTGAATATAGCTGCAACTGACTGAAGAGTCTGCAAGGTGCACTGGGATGTTGCTACAGCCACTCTCCGTATTTCTTGGGTTGCAAATGATTCAGAAGCAATGAAACACAATTTAGTCAGCAAATGAAAGCCAGCAATGTTAGTGGGTTGTAATTTACCATCAATCTATCACTATTTATTAATCAACAAAATCACTAATTATCCATTACTTCAGCATTAAATCCGCCCACACCGGAGGTGCAGGGTGTCTTTCCGCTTCTTTCCGCTTCGGCGAGATTGGTCCAACTGGACTGCAATATGGGCTCAACATAGGGGCGTGAAGATGGGCCAAGATGGCCTGCCCCAGCATGGGCCGGCCATGACGCATAATGGGCCTGCATTCGCCGAACAAATGCCAAGATGTGGCAAAGATGGAGTAAACTGTCACCAACATGGGGCCCACTCACCCCAACATGGCTCCAGCATACGCCAAGATGCACATGGAAGAACCGTTTCTTTTTCAAGCTAAAACCGCCGGTGTTTAAGTTTTTTGGAAAAATGTTCTGCAAATTTTGTACCACAGCACTCCAATCTCAGCCCAACATAAGTCCAACATGAGCAAAGATCGGATGAAGATGGGACAAGATAACCCTAAACATGGGCCTAACATACAACAAGAGGTGCCCATTGGGCCCAATAGCTCCAGCATTCCAATGCCAAGATTTGGTCAACATGAGCCCACTCGTCCCTCTAGGGCTCCAACATATGGCAAGATGTGCACCCAAGAACGGTGCTCTCATTTCAGAAAAATCTTTGGATGCAAATGAGCGCGCTTTCAGAGCCTTCATTCAAAAGGGGATATCGTCCAAGATGGCATTAAGATAGCCCCAACATGCGACAAGACGTGCACAACCTAAGGTCCCAATGGCCCAACCTGACCCAAGATCACAACACACACAAACACACACTCACACACTTGGACTTGCCGAAACCGGGTCTCTGCAGCACTATCTCACTGACCGCGAAGCGGCGCGAATATCCGTTGGCCAACCAGGAATTTATCAGGAGATGGCTGTGAGTCAAAACCACCTGCTTTCACGTCCCAAAAGTCTTGAGTAGTAGAGCAGCCAATGTTGGGATGAGCAGATCTTCTCCATTTTTTGATGTGGCCAATCATGACTTACGAGCAATGTGACTGTCCAAGCTGTTGCTGATCATCCGGTGACTCCAATCACATCCCACCTGAACCATCCGCAAACAGAACCTGTGCAAGGATGCCGTTGGGCAATTTCCCTGGCATGGGATGGGCCAAAAAAGGACCGTGGCCGATCCGGAGGGATCCCGAAAAAATGACCCTGCTCCTTTGGAGAAGGGTCCAGGCGCACCTGCACGCCCTTGCAAGGCGCCCAGAGTGTACCACAAGAGACTGCAACCGATGAAATCGGTCAGGCTACCGCTTCCAGTCACAAAGTGGTTGATTTACGAACAATGGCCATATCCAAAGGAGATTTGCTTCTAAGGACTGAAGTACATACGCCCTGATGCTCCGCAAAATTATACTTCCCCTGCAGCTGAAGTTTCTCACTCTGTGATGCGCTGCCTTCTTCACCAATGCAAGAGAGAGAGAGAGAGGTTGCAAAGGTGAGAAAGACAAGATCTGAGCAACTGACAATCGATGAATCTTATCATGGCAGTCCTTGAGGTGCTCTGTTGTCATGGCATGTCATCCCTGTGGTGAGGAATAAACCATTGAGCATTCGTGGCCGTATGTCTACGTCTACCTTGAGAGTGCCTGGGTGATCTTGAGGGATTTCATTGATAATCGGTACTCCTTTCAGCCTTCATCATTAACAATCATTACTGTAGATCATCATGATCCCGCCTGTTGAAGAGCTAGCTGTCCCAGCTTCCAGCAAAAACGAACACCACCTTGTCAGTTGCTCTTCTTACGTCGCTGTTCATGATGGGCCCAGGCCAGCTCTCAAATGATCAAGTCCTGCCCAATCAAAAGGCCAGCGCACTGCCACTGTAACACAAGGACTACAGCGGCTACTCCGTACGTCCTTGAGATTCGATGGAAAGCTGGTTGACTGGCACGATGCCCCAGCTTGCCCAGAAGCTCTTTGTATGCAGCATCCCCGAGCCTGGCGCCGTGGCAACCCTCTGGTGTGCCTTGAGCCCCAAGCTAAGCTGTTTTGTTTGGCTTCCCCTTGCGGATCCAGATTATAAACCACCCCTTATTGGATTCGGATGGCGGGTTTATTAGCACATGAATCTCCTTCTATCAGCCATAAGTAGCATTTTGTCAGCCACGTATTTGTTGGTGCTCTGTGTCCTTCATCTTCCCCCTTCACTTCCCCTCCCCTTCCTCCATCTCCCCTTGATCTCCGATTGGCTTCTGGGGCACTGGATTCCGCTGAGTCGCTGCTCTTCCATGCTTTTGCGCCGCGGCTTCAAAGGAGTGAGGACCGTCGGTGGATCCATCACCGTTGTGGTGGCGTTGGGTCTTAGCGCAGTCAACCACACCATTTGGCACTCAAGAGGTCATACGGTAAGGGGGTCCCTGGCTGGGCCCGCACGGAAAAATGCAGAATTTTCACCTCCCGCCATGTTAACGGATAAGATAAGACCCTTTCTGCACAAACACTTGGGTGGAAGTGCTTTTTCTTCGCTGATTTTCTTCACCGTGCTTTTAAAGAATCCCAGGGATGTCAAAAAAAGTTCCCAAAGGATCTGTGGCTGAAGGGTTGTGACACTGAGCCCAGAACGTTGTCGGAACCACGTTGGGGAAGAAGACCTCGTTCACATCACCTGAGAAATGCTGGCCCGGTTCCGTCAAGAACGCATGGATGTAACAGCTCTTGCGAAGCAAGAGCCTGATTCATCTGAAAGACCAGAAAGTCAGCAGCATGGCACGGCAAGTTGGAACAGACCAGAGAGTCAGCAGCACACGGCCCACAGCAAGTTAGAACGACGCAGTGCACCAAGTTGCAGTCCTTTTGGCGGTCGGTCGATGCGAGCGAATCCACGGAGAGCCGCTTTTGTGCCTTCACGGAGGAACTCAACGCACCGAAGGCAATGCCCCAGGCCTTCAGATTCGTGGTGCCCGTGGTGCCCCAGGCCTCAAGCTCCTCTTCTACAGGGCTTAACATCTCGCCCTCGGATCTCGAAAGCGTTGGAGTGGTTTCTGGCGGTGAGTCTCAAGACTAATTCATGCGTGTAGCAAAATCAATGTGTTTGCTGTCATTATCCACCAAAGATAGCAATTCCTTGCAATTGATCATGGTTTTCAGGGACGCTTATAAATGGTTTGATGCCCATTCTCTCTTAGTGGTTCATAACATGTCATAACCATAGATAGTGTCCAGAACTCGTATGACGACCCGACCCTTGCTTCCTTCCAAGGAGCCATCTTGGTCGAGATAGACGCCTTCTGAAAGAGACAAGAGGCTCTGGCCCCATACTCTGCCATGACATGCGCATCTAGAAAAGACAAGTCCTCAAACAGGCACTGAAAGTGAGCAGCAAGCCGGTGTGTGCTGAAGCCATTGATCTACGCTGTCTTCTAGACAGTGACGGCAGATGATCTCAGTACCAAGTGACCAACAGATCATGATGATCTCAGTAGAAACCAAGTCATCTCCACTTTCCAGAGACCGTGAACTAACCAACAACCATGACTGCAGAGAAACGATGAACTATCCACAATGTTTCTAGTAGAAACCACGAATGAACCAACAGGAAACACTGCAGCAAAAGCTCTGCAGGTGCGAGTGTGTCATCGGGCTGCTTCTTTCGGAGCAGGACATGATCGATGGCATCCAACCTCATTGCAGGACTTGCTGAGAAGTGTGAAGACGTGAAAAAAGACTGCCTGCCAGGATGATGTGGAAAGGATTCTGAAATTGATCCGTGCTTATACCAAATACCACATGGGACGCATGATGACTACCAAAGCCACCTGAGATGTTCACACTGATCATCTGATTGACCATGAGACTCGCAACACACCACCTCTTACACCTCGTCCCATGGGACTCGCACCCTTGCTGGATCTCTTCCTCCGTGAAAGAGGTCAGCATCGTCCTCCATCGACCTCGAAGATGATCGTTGGAGTGAATAATCTTTGGGGCCTCAGGGTGTGCGAAGTGCTGCAGGAGTCGGTTGACAAATGATCAGTTTTGATGACAACGAGAGCTCATCGCCGGTACTTCCTGATAACATATGGAAAATGACAGGTGGGACTGGGAGCAAATGGCAAGTGAGAATCTCATGATCACGGAAGCCAAAGGCTTCATCCAACTTTCGGGATGAAGCTCATGGCATCAACCCTTAACAGTGACGTGCAAAGAGAACATAAGAATCAGATGCCACAGTACAGGAATGATCGACCTAGATTTCCAATGGTGCCCTAGTGCAAATGACCCATTTAGTCGCTTTAGGTCTGACCACACCCTGTCCATAGTTCCCTCTTGATGTGACACAGCAGGTCGACCAAACCATTCAAGTATGAACTCAAAGCCACTTCACAGATATGAACCCCACACATGGTAAGCATGCCATGCAGGATCTGACTTGCTGATTGTTTGCCACCTGGACCATCATTTTGATCCTTGCTAGTGTACTCCTGTGTCTACTGGCAATCTTTCTTCTGACAATCAAAGGGTGCAGAAAAAGACCGCTCTCTCCCTCTCTCTCTCTGTCTCCCTCTCTCTCCCTCTGAAGGTCTCATCTTGAATTTTGCCTACATCGTCCTTGTGCATGTAGAATACTTAATTTCCGCTGGACGATTGCTGGGTCTGAATTGATTGCTTGATCTGAATTTCTGCCTCCTTCTCCAAGATTTGAGGTCCTTCTCGCATCGTCTTCGTCCGCATCTATCTTTAGTCTTCTGCTTGCAGCATCATAGCCTCCATGAAGAAAGTTTTGGCACAACAAAGTGCTCTTGCAACTGCGCTCTCCGGTGCTTCGACAAGGGTTTCGTGTTTTTGTGGGAGTTTAAGATGTTTTCTAGAGGAGTCTGTGTGTGTGTGTATGCGTGTGTGCATGTTGTGTCGTATTCTGACTTGTGTGTTTTCTACTTCTTACCGGTGCCGTACCTTGTCTTGTACAACAAACCGAGACGCTTACACAGCAATGCTTTTGACAGCAAGTCTTTTACACAAACTCAACTGCCAAAAGCTAGATAGGTGCCCATGGTAGCCCAAAATAGGTAGGCCAGCATTCTTGGCGAAGGCGATTCAGAAGGTGTGGAAAGCTAGTAAATGACAACCCGTGTCACCGTGAGGCTCTGTCTTGATGATTTCGGGAACTGAGCTAACGGCCAAATAGATAGTGTGGTAGGCTGGAATTCTGAAGCCCGTCAGTTGCAGCTCCTCAGCAAAGAGGTACAGTACATGTCACTGACACTGATGACATGATAACTCGTTGCGTTGTTTCACAAGAACAGCAGGCCATGTCCTTATCATCGTGCTTCGCTAGAAGCAGAATACCGCTGTTTTCATCCAAAGGGCACCTTGGTATCGAAGCATGACAACATAACTCCAAAGCACCCGACACCTGACACGCAAGCGAACTGACGAGTACAGTCCTGTCTTAAAATCTACCCTAGACCAATAATCAACTCATGTACAAATAATATATTTACAAATATATATATATATACATACATGCATACATACACATATACATATTATATTGTGTATGCTTCGAAAAAAGAACTGGTAACAAGGGAACTGATGGATCACACACTTCGTTGATCGAAGTCATCGCCGAAGTGCTCCAAATGGGCGAAGTCGTGCTTCTCAAGGCCCAGAGCACCAGGACCAAAGTCGGGATTCAGGACCCACTTCTCCTGGGGCTCCCGTGGGCCATTGCAATGGGTCGGAACCTCCGCTGTGCAATCCTGGTGCCTGAAACGAATCACAGGCTAATTGGAAAGCGTTCAACTGCTGCCGCTGACTCCTTGTAATTCGCTGAGTATTCGAACTCAATCAGTTCGCGGTCGGCCTTTTGTGCAAAAGCAAACGGATAAACTGCCATGACTCTGCAATCCAGTTCTTTTATGGCAAGGTCATAGGAAAAATGCTGCCTTTTCTCCCAATTGCACAACGAGTGCCTTCAGTGTCACCATCTCTGTGGAGAATCGCGAGGTCAGGACGGCACCAAAGTAGCCCAAAAATTCCGGAGTTGCTGGTGCCTCACACGACGCAGTTCAGCATCTGGCGCAAGAGCAGTGCGTGACCCAAGGTCCCAGCAATGGGCGCGATGCCGTTGAAGTTGCCAGGCAGCTGGATCTGTCCAGGTTTCCCGCTTTCCCAATCCTTAGCACCAACAACAGGCTGCTCGTGCTCGTCACAACTGGCACTTGGCAAAGGTGGTCGCCCAGTTCTGCCAACTATCAACTTGGAGTAAGGTACTTGGTTGACATACCCAATGGTATCCACTTTAAACCCACCTGTGAACCAAAGCCGTACAACCTGAGACTGGCAAGCGTTTCTGCCGCTGCTGCCATGGCTCCACGGCAAGAGCGACATGCGGAGGAACCAGCACCACATTTGAGCAAAGGGTCAGCGCCTGTCCATTCCCAGGCCAAGTCGTTGAGACTTCAGCATCTTGGAGGTCCATATATGTTCCAGCCCTGCTGGCCCCC
>VSDK01027624.1:381995-398983 GCA_009767595.1 Symbiodinium kawagutii
GGGGGGCCGTCGGGGCCTGGGGCTGGAACATATATACATGGTGTACATCCAACATTGATGATTTCCTGCAGTGAACTCATCATTTGTTGCCCACAATATGGTGGTTTCTAAAACTGGGGGACCCCAAAAAATGGATGGTTTGCTACTCATAATGATTACTACCAGCACTGGATGATTTGGGGTGCCCCTATGACTTGAGAAACTGCCATATGGACAACCCCCACATATTCAGATTTCGAGCTGCTTTTGGCTTTTGCGCATGGTGAATGATCTCCTGCCGCTCCAATTGGCAAGACTTCGAGGCCGAAAATCCTGGTGCCTTCAATGAGTGTCGTCCAGCGGGAAGCGATGATGCTGAGTCGTCAACCGCCTCTGAATTCCTCAGCTCAAAGGAACCACTTCTCACTTCTCACCAGATTCATCAGTGCGAATGGCTCAAAATCTGGACCCAAAATCACATTCCTCGGGCATGGACCACGCAAATGCCGAGATTTCTCTAGCCGAGACACCATTTTAAATCCCGGCCAGTGGTCTTTCTGAAAACCGGTCCAGATTCCGGCATCCAGTCATCATCTTCACCACTCTCGATAGACTCGCGAAATCTCACCACTGGAGTGTGTAGATTGACCTGACAACAGCAACCTTTTTGTATGACAAGAACATCGGATCAAAAACGAGAATGGGTAATTAATCTTTGCTCTCGGGCCTTATGGTGTCTGAACGATTGACACTTTACAAATTGGGATGCTTATTTCCCTTGTTCAGACATCTCTGCGACATTTCAATCATTTCTCTTGTGCCGCCCACGCCTTCACTGACCCCCAGCCACGTAATAAATCCAGTGAAATAAATCTCATAAAACGAACCAGCTGTTTAAACCAATTTCTGGCGTAATGAGTTGTTTTTCATCTCATCAGTAGTAAGCATTTTCGTGCTTGTGTTTTAGCTCTTTTTTCCCCCCTTTTCTTCCTTCCTTTCTTCCTTTCGCTCTCTCTCTCTCTCTCTCTTTCTCTCTCTCCCTCTCTCTCTCCCTCTCTCTCTCTCTCTCTCTCTCTCCCTCTCTCTCTCCCTCTCTCTCTCTCTCTCTCTCTCTCTCGTCTTCCATCTTCAGGTTCCGTCTACGCTTCGACATTGCTAATCACAAAGGTTCCATCCTGGAATTAGAATTCCCACCCTTCCCAGTGTGTCTGCCAACTAGCAGCAACAAATATACGCCAACCGTAGGCATCAAGCGCCAAACGTTTGAAAGAATTGTATCCTTTACAAACAGCACGACAAAAAATAAGGCTTACGCGGCCAACGCAACATTGCATTGACATAGTAAAATGAAAAAAATCCGGCCAAATATCCGTGACTAAAAACCGTCGCCTTCACAACCTCAACTTCTGGCTTGCTAGCACCGGCCGCACATCCCATATCCTGGCACAACGACAGAAAGCTGATTGAAATAATGGATGGGCCAACATGGAGCAAATCAACAGCTTCAGAGCGCAGCTTTCCACCTCGGGGATGACGCAACAGCGAAACTCGGTGGCGCAGAGATGCGAATTTTGAGCCACTGAACCGCCACGAAGCAACGCGGGGAAGATGAACACCACAGGTCTCTGTCTGTGCTATGGAATTTTGGTTCAAGAAAACATTTGAGATGATTTGATGATGATAAGTATGGTCTCAATCAATCCATGACTCTCGAGCCGTGTCACTGTCCATCAATCCAGTCCTCGAAGACGGCAGAGTTCCAGCAAAAATGTAGTGCTCAAGAGCTGCGGCCAAGCTTGGCAATCTCACCCCAGCGGGTTGGAGAATGTTTTTGCCACCTTCACCTGCCATGGAAGACTACTCTGCCATCACAAATATCTGCTTGCATGCCCTTGCACATGACCCAACCAACTCGGCACAGTGGTAAAAAGCTTGCAGCAAAACGCTGTCCACATTCTGCTGAACTCGTACCTGCAATGGTCTCAGCTGTTGACTGCTGGCAGACGATGGAAGCCAATCAGGAAACTTCCTGACAGAGGTCACTCGGTGCTGCCAAAATGTGCGAGCAATATCAAGAAATGCGTTTGCTGCAAACGATCGGCCGTAAAGTTGAAATGGCATGATCGTGCTTGGTGCATTCTCTCTCTCTGGCTGTCCGCAAGCGCAATTTCGCACAAGTCTTTGCTTGGCTACGCACTGCTACGCATTGTGGAACAGCTACCGTGCTACAGAGACGCTGCGAAGTAGGCCACTTTTCTGGCCCACCCTAAGCCAACGAGTCCAAGGCGACCAACACTGCACGGGCAGTGCGCTCACCCGACTCCAAAGCTCCCTCCATATAACCACGCCATTGCTGAGCATATTCCGTCCCAGCAAAGCTCACTTTTCCCGTTTTCGGGAAAAAGCCGTCAGGCAAGTTTTTCCATTGACCCATTCCAACTGTTGACAGATAGGCACCCAGGGAGTCTTCGTCACTTATCCAGTTATGATAATGAAAGGACTGGATTTCTTCATCCAGGGATTGAAAAGAATCAGATATGAACTTCGCAAAGCCCTTCCGTAGCTCCTCCAGTGGTTGCTGACAGATCTGCTCAGCTTTGGGTCCCACAACAAACGCGGCCAAAACGCCATTGCCAGTGGAATGACTCAGGTCCGCCACCTCTGAGATACCCATGCCATTCGACCCAAAGGCTGTGATGGAACCCGTCAATCCACGTTTTCGCCACCAAGGCGTTGGAAAGACTGCAATGAGCTTCACCACCTGTCCCAAGACCATAGAGGAAGCGACTTGTCGGTAGTGGCTGGGTAGAGGCGGCTCGAATCGGACCCGCTGTAGCAGCTGGGGTGGGAATGCCAATATCAGTTCCTTTCCTACATAGGTTTTTCCAGTGTTGGATTTTACAACAACCTTTTCCCCGGTGGTGTCCACTTCCACCACACGCATGTTGAGCTCTACATCAGACTCGAGCTCCTTTGCCATGCTCACAAATATGTTCTGAAGGCCCTCATCGAAGAAAAACTTCTCAGTGTTCTCCTGCATGGAGTCAAAGGTCTTCATAGTTTGCAAAGCAGAGTAAACTGAAATGTCCTTGGATTCACGACAAAAGCCGCCTTCCAAGATGTGCGAAAGAAGATTGATAGCACCATTAGTCCATAAACGCTTCTCCACGTACTGCTGGAGGCTTGTGTTGTCATACTTTTCAAGATCGGCATTAAACCCTTCAAACGAAACTTTTCTGCATGTTCTTGACATTAGCCAACCTCTCATCATCAAGTCCAAGCCAGAAAAGAAACCAATGCCATAGCTGCCGTGCGAGAAGCAGTGTCTCCTGGCTCCTCTCCACACAACAGCTTTCCCTGAAGTGTAGTGCTCCAATTTCCTGTATCCATAGGTTTGCACCAACTTGTTCAAGCGTTCATGACCTCTTTCAGCCTGCCACTGCGCACCCAGTTCCACGTGTGTCCCAGAGCCAGGAAGCTTTTCGCTTTTGATTCGGCCACCAACTCGGTCGCGGGATTCCAGCACGATCACCTTCTTTCCAGCCCTGTGCAGGATGAGGGCTGCGTTCAATCCAGCAGCACCAGCGCCTGCGATGATGACATCGACTTCTTGCGCCATGACTTTGTAGTCTTTTCTTGGTCCACTCGACTTTGGCGAGGTGAGTTGAGGCTAGGAAAAGTTCAAACGGTGAAGATCTCAGATGAAATCTAGATGTAAAACAAACCTCTATGCTTGTGTGTTTGAGTGGTTGGCCGAGAAATAGCAGGAGTAACTTACCTCTGCCACTTCAGAGCTGGTGCAAATGAAGCGTTTCAGTATTACCAATGATATCATATTTCAGGCTCCAAGCAGGATCAACTTGTGCCTCTTAATAAACATAAAGCGACCTAGTCATTGTCATGCATGTAGACAAGCTGCCTTCCTGACAACCTTCCAAAGCTGACCATACACACCATATACCATCATATACCATCTGATGTTTGGCAACATTCCATGGGTAGCTACAATGGCATTCCCGGGAGTCCAGCTGGATCGGTCACAAGTGAGGCCCAAGTGACCAAAGTCTGAAAGTTATGAAAAGCCATCCAAGGGATCCCGTCATACGGCTGTGGGTCAAAACCCTGTACCCCTGGTTCCCCATCATTAACCATTAGTTTCCCTTATCATTGTTGGTTATCAATCACCATTATTGGTTGGTTAACTGCTTGACCCATAGCCATACCTCATACCCTCATTCTGCCCTGTCATTCCCAAATCTCAGTCCCAGTAGTGGCCTCGGACCGTGGGGCTTGCAGTGTGGCCTTCACTCCTGAAAACAGCTTGGCAGGGGGGAAAAAAAGCTCCGCAAAAATTGTTAGCAAAAACCAACAATGAAGGCTATTATGTTGAATGGTCAATGGATAGTGGCTGTTGATGATTAAATTATGGTAATCGATATTGATTGAGTGGTCATTATCAATCCAGTGCTAATGGTTTGCAATGGCCAATCATGAATGGTGGCTGTTAACAATCTATATCATTGTTAATCTTTAATTAGTTTTAATGCATAGTCCTTACCCATGGTTGAGGACTGTCTACAATGGTTGCAGTTACAATAAGTGCTTCTTGATGGTCAATTTGGTGAATACATGGTGTACAGTATACAGGAGTAACAATAGGTGCTTAACAAAACTGACTACATGACAATGATCCTCCAAGGTCAAATCTGCAAAGTCGGAGGATTTTCTGTATCTCTACTACAACATTGCTACCACTGTTGATCCCCCAACAACAAAACACTCTCAAATACCATCCGCCTTGCGGCTGCATCTTGCGGAACCCAACCTGGATGCGACACCAGAATCCTGTGGAACCCGACGTGGATGCTGCAGCCGAACCTTCCAGAACCCAACCTGGACGCTGCAACGAACTGTACTGCGACCCTCTCGAACTTTCCGGAACCTGACCTGGCTTCTGCACCAGAACCTGCCGGACGAACCTGCCGGACCCGGACGCAGATGCTACACCGGAACCGTCTAGGACCTTCTGGAACCAGTGGCTTTGGACCACCACAACTTTGCGGAACCTCTCTACACCAAAAAACATGAGGAACCCAACGAGGATCCTGAACCCAGTGGAACCCTGGAAGCAGTACCAGATCGTACCGAAATGTTCTGGGCTCAGGACCCCCTCGCAAGCAAAGTGTTGCTGTTGGGGAAAAAGGTATGATGTCAATCAAACAGATGAAGAACTTGACAAGCCTATCCTAACTTTAGATTAATTTACAGCACTTAGAATAAGCACTTGTCCGTTCCTGGCGTGAAAGTGCAAGGACAAGGTGCAAGGTTTTAGGGTCATTGAACGAAGGCAGTGTAGTGGTTTTGTCATAATAGGACATCAGTCGAAAGATTTATATCTCCACATTATAAACACATATACATCACGCATCATCATGTTGTCAATGCATCTATGCAAAAGAAATTTGTTGACTTGTCCAACCCAAAAATGCGTCAGATCTGGACAGAACGCTCGTCCTTGACGAATTCAACACAGTAGCGAGCGACTCGCATGTGGGGCTTCATGGAGAGCTTTCCAACGCCTTGCAGTGATCGAAAGGCTGTCTGTTGACATGGGTCCCCACAACCTTGGTGCGCCCTTCGTGTAAGATACGAAGAAAGGTCTTTTGGGTTCTCGGAATTGCTGGACACAGCATGAGCTGCAACAGCAAGAAAGTCTGCCAATATTCAACGAAATTTGAGCCTCAACGACAGGTCAAAGCTTGTTTACGCGGAGATCCTCCGGAATCTATACATCAGAGCTGAGACATTGGGTCTTTTGGGGAACCGATACAACTTGGAGTTGTGACCACTTATCACACTCGTGTCGCCTCACCGCCATGACGAGGTGAGTCATCCAGGTTGCACCATGGCCGAAATACACTACATCATGTTTAACAAGTTCCACTACACCACTACATCATGTATGATTCCATGCATTTAACAAGGGATGCTGCAAATACGTTTATAAAATCATATAAAATCTAAAAATCTAAAAAATCAGAACAAAGTTATGATTCCAAATATCACATTGAAGCACAGATCCAGATCAAAAACAAAACCCTGTTCAATTCATTGGAAAATCATTCCAAAATGGCGCCCAGCTTGAAGCCACTAAACAGCTTGCCATGTGCACGAACGACAGATCTGAGCTTCCAAAAGTGCAAAAGCAATTCGCAGTCAAAGGCTTTTGAGACTGCTTGGCTAAGAGCCTGTGGCTTGATCTGAAAGATCTCAGTTCTTAAGATGGAAACGCTGACAAGAAATATGGCCGGCGCACAGGCGAGACGTCACTCCTGGTCTTCTCCTCATTTCTGCCCACCTGAGCTGAGCCCAACAGAACAGTTTGAATATGTTTGAATTGCATCCCACAAATTCCCGACCTTCCATGCTTCGAGTCGTCCAAATTTACAGCATTTCCGGCGTCAAACGCTGCCCAGTTGCACTCCCTTGTGGGCTGCATCTCGCTGCCTCAATTCATCCGGATACAGCACGTGGTGCTGAGCTGCAAGGAGCCGTGGAGCACGTCGTGGACAAAATCTCTTCCAACAGAATATCTGTAGAAAAATCACAACTACAAAAAAGGCTCATGGTAAGCCTGCTTTCTGGGTGTCTCCTGTTTGGAAGCGAGTTGAAGAGATCGCTTTCAAAGCAGCTTTATGGTCCTTGTTGGTTGTTGGTTGCTGGCTTTCTTCGGTCCTTGTTGGTTGTTGGATGTCTGTTGACTTAAGAAGCCACGCAGCACTGCTGTTGACAGCATCAGGATCTAAGCTTGCAACTCCCTCAAGGATCCGCCATAGAGAAGCGCCAAAAGCTGCATGCCGTAGCAGATACCAACCACCGGCCTGGCGCTATCATGGTATCTTCGGGGCTGTCAGAAAGGGTGTCCCCTTTTACCAACCGGACCAGAAGTGATCACTTCATGATATGTTTTCAGGAGTTGCAAGCTGCAAACCATCCATTTTGAGGGCGATAGGCAAGAGACCCTCCAATTCTCTGCAAGTCCCTTAGAGCTTGGGGTCCCAACGCATCCGGGAATAGCAGCATTGCCGCCGTCCTCAAAGTCGGGCGGCCATCCAAAGCACTGAGTCCAGCGAAACTTAAAAGGCGATTGTTCGCTGCTAGTAGTGTTGCCTGCCAACCACCAAAAAATTGTCGTTTGTTCCATGGCAGCGAGGGTACTCCCTTTTCCAAATAACAACTGATTTGGTATACCCCTGACAAATCCCATGTCTGCAGCCACCCATTGTGTCCCGACTCCCCAGCCACGGGGCCCTGGCGTCTTGCACACATGTGCGCGCAGGTCCAGCGGTTGGGTAAGTTCAACTGGGCCTGATAGGTTGTAGACTCCAGCTCTTCAAACCGAAGGAAGGCCATACTGAAGACCAAAACTTAGAGGTCCCTGTCTGGGCGTTGCAACAGTTTCCAGACATCTTTTCCAGCAATCCCATGTTTTAGATGCAGTCAGGGCCAGAACCCTTGAAGAACTTGACACTGTTGAAACGGCCCTGGGCGTCCGACTGCCACACGAAATGATCAAGCCGACTTGGCTTGTCGCAGCCTTGAGGAGGACGACCAGTGAAGAAGAAACCACCGTGAGCTACTGGTCTTGGATGGTCTTGGATGGTCTTGGCCCATGGAGTCCGCTGAGAGACAGGCTCCATTCGAAGTCTCGGCCAACTTCAGTGCAAGAGAATTCAAAGCGTCGACCTTACAACGCTCAGCGCGTCTTGTGTCTTGAGTTTTCCGCTGGGTAATTCTTGTCAACAGCTCCGAGTGATATGGGTGTTTCTCAGAATAGGGGAGCCCCCAAATCATCCAATATTCACCATTTATAGTAGTAAACCAACGATTTTTGGGGTACCCTCATTTTGAGAAACCACCATATCCTTGTGATCCCAATTGGATCAAAACTGTGGCTTCAACCGTGCGTGCTTCATGCGTCTGCAAGCCAGCCTGCATCTGGAAACGATCTAGAGCAGAAAGCCATTGCAAGTCGGCTTAGGCACTTGGAATCCACGAAACCACAACAGTTGATGGTAGCTGGTTGATAACGGTCATGGTCGTGGTTGATGGTCATAAGATTGGTTCATAACGATTCATGGTGATACAGTGATACGTGCTGATACGTACTGATACATTATGATACGTTCCGATACCAATGGTCACGATTGATGGTCACAAGTCATAAGATGTCCAATCAGATTGGTTCATGTCGTGACTAAGTCATAGTGGTGACACAGTGATACCATGCAATAAGATGTGCTGCCACGTGATCCCACTTTTTCTGAGCTCTGGGAACCTCCTGCACTCTGGCAATCAGCTGCTGCGTGTAGCTTCCAGGCCTCGGGTGTTGTGGTCCCAGTGGGTTAGGAGGCTACCATGAGGCAGAAGATATCTCATGCTCCAAGAAAGCATGGTAGATGGGGAGAACAGATCTCAAGGTCATCTGACTCAGCCATGCAGCATTCCTGTCTTTTGATCGGATGCTATCGGCCACTTTTTCCCATGCTTGAGATCTCACAGGTCTGCAGCGTGCAGGTTTTGCTTGTTGACTGTGTTGGGTGCCGCATGGCAGCATCCACATCTCGTGGAAAGACTTCTCTAGGTCCTTGCAGGGGCAATGTCAGCAAATCAAGTGAAGATTCACATGGTCTGTGGAGACAAAGAAATTTGGGCTTGGTCCCAGTTGCAGCTGGAAACTAACGAAGTACAACTAGGCAAGTGCCGACATGGATCGTAGGCAGCTTTGAGCTTTGCTTAAGGAGAGTGTCAAAATCCTATTGAAAAATCCATCATATGCAGTACATGATCAGTGGCTGACGTCAATTTCCAACCAACCGCTGGCTTTGGACACCCCTCACCTGGTGCTTTAAACGTTGTCCTTTCAAGGCTCTGATCCGCCAATATCTCCTGGGGCCGCAGGGGCGCTGGATTCAGTAACCCTTGGTGTATCAAAGAGGAGAAATCGAAAGGTAAAGAGCACTTGGTGGCAGCACCTTCATGAGCAAAAGGTAATGAAATGGATAATGAAAGGGCAGGGCCATGCAGACAGAGACGCTGGAAACGAAGAAACATCCATTTTCACGATGTCTGGCGGAGCGCTCCATCTTCTGTCCAGGAGATGAAGTTGCTAAAACTCGGCACTCCAGATGTATCACATGCCGGAAAGCATAGCGCTGGAATCATGACATAGGATTGTTTAAATAGACATATATAGTCTTAATTATATAAGCTAAACACAACAATGACAACAACAATAAAGTTTTAAAAAAACGAGCCATGAGCGGCTGGAGGCTGGGTGAGACTTGAGAAGAAAGCCAACAGCAAAGACCTTCATCATTTGCATATGGCACCTCTGCAAAACAACTCCTGAGCAGCTGTGTATACAGGATTAAACGCTTAAACTCTTGAATTGAATCACTGGATGCTCGAAGAAGACCCAAGCATATCTGCCTCGCACGCGGAATGAAAAGTTCCCATGGAGATCATGGCAACTTAAGCACACAAGACTCTCAGCAATGCTAAGAAATTGGATAGTGTAAACTTGTTTGTGAGTGTGTCTTTTATGAAGACTTTTCCGACGCAGTACAACAACTTCCTCCACAAGATTCCAGCATTGAATGCTCAAAAGCTGTAACAAATCTTGAAGCTTCGCATGCGGTTCCAGAACTGCAAGCCTACTGTGTTCAAGTTGGAGTCCTTGATAACCCGACCACCAAGTTCATCGTTCATCACCCGCCAACAATCACCCAAACTCCCAACTGAAATGCATATACATGTGTATATATATATATACATATATATATATACATATGTTTATATATATATATACATAAATATATACATACATATCTAAATATATATGTACATATATATATATATAAATACATACATATATATATATATATATATATGTACGATGGACCTTTAAGCGCTATTTGAACGCTGGCCTTTTCAAATAGAATTTCAAAAATTCCAAAAATTTTTGAAGCCCCTAGATCCTGGGACCTGGGAAATTCAAAAATTTCAATTTTTTTTTAAAGAAGAAAAAACAATTGAAATTTTTGAAATTTTTTGAATTTTTTGAATTCCAGGATCTGGGGGCTTCAAAAATTTTTGAAATTTTTGAAATTATTGAAATTTTTGAATTCAAAAATTTCAATAATTTCAAAAATTTCAAAAATTTCAAAAATTTTTGAAGCCCCTAGATCCTGGGACCTGGGAAATTCAAAAATTTCAAAAATTTCATTTTTTTTTAAAGAAGAAAAAAAAAATGTTTTTTTTGATTTTTTTTGAATTTTTTGAATTCCAGAATCTGGGGGCTTCAAATAATTTTGAAATTTTTGAAATTATTGAAATTATTGAATTTTTGAATTCAAAAATTTCAAAAATTTCAAACTTTTTTAAAGGAGAAAAAAAATGAACTTCTTGAAATTTTTGAATTCAAAAATTTCAATAATTTCAAAAATTTCAAAAATTTTCAAATTTTTGAAGCCCCCAGATCCTGGGACCTGGGAAATTCAAAAATTTCAAAAATTTCAAAAGTTTTTTAAAGAAGAAAAAAAAATGAATTTTTTGAATTTTTTTGAATTTTTTGAATTCCAGGATCTGGGGGCTTCAAAAATTTGAAAATTTTTGAAATTTTTGAAATTATTGAAATTTTTGAATTCAAAAATTTCAAAAATTTCAAACTTTTTTAAAGGAGAAAAAAAAATGAAATTTTTGAAATTTTTGAATTCAAAAATTTCAATAATTTCAAAAATTTCAAAAATTTTTGAAGCCCCCAGATCCTGGGACCTGGGAAATTCAAAAATTTCAAAAGTTGTTTATAGAAGAAAAAAATGAAATTTTTGATTTTTTTTGAATTTTTTGAATTCCAGGATTTGGGGGCTTCAAAAATTTTTGAATTTTTTGAAATTTTTGAAATTTTTGAATTCCCAGGATCTGGGGGCTTTAAATCTTTTTATGTTTTTTGATTTGTTTAATTTTCGCAATCCCCGAATATGGGGGTCTTCGTAAATTTAGTATTCATAATTTAAATTTAGACTGCATAATTTAGGTTTAGCATTTGTAACTGAAATTTAGTATTCTTAATTCAAGTTTTGGTAATTTTGTGTTTTTTGGCGACTGAGATTTAGTATTCGTAATATAAGCTTAGTATTTTTAATATAAATTTAGTATTTGTAATTTAAATTTAGTATATGTAGGGTAAATTTAGATTCGTACTTTAAATTCAGTATTTGTAATTTAGATTAATATTTGTAATTGAAATTTATTTTTTATACTCTAATTTTAGTATTTATAAATTGGTAATTTGAATTAATTATCGGTATTTGAAATCTTGTGTTTATAATATATATCTATATTTTACAATTTAAATTTAGTATTTATAATTTAGATTTAGTATTTATAATTTAGATTTAGTATATGTAATTTAAATTATTATCCGTGATTGTAATTTAATATTATATTTTAGATTGAGTATTTGTAATTAAAATTGAATGTAATATCTATAATTTAAACTTTTGGGAAATCCTTAAATATTTCCTATTTCTTAATTTTTCGATTATTTGGTATTGGCTGGACAATTAAAAATTTGGGGACACTCCAAAACTTTTCATCTTAAGGCATTTATTTTTCGAATTTCCCAAGCCTCAGGATCTCAAAATTCAAATTGCTTAAAGGGCTAGTTTGTTAATTACGAATATTCGATAAAGACAAAAAACGGGAAGCCTGTAAGATTCTGCTTTTCACTATTTCCCGTCCCAAATCACCCGATAGAAGAATAATCTGTAGACAAGGAAAACTCCTTTCTATCGAAAATGCCTAGAAAAAGGAACAGCAATGGCAGAAGAAGTAGGAAGAAGAGTGTGGAAGGAAATAACAGAGGGACAACTAGGAGGCAAGGAGACTCCTTCATTCAGAATCCTGTATCCCAAAGCCTTAATAAAAAAGTAACAATGAAGAAATTACTAAGGAACCAAGTTAAGTGGGAAACAACAAGGTGTACTTCCAAATGCACAGGATCTGCCATTCATTTGCCTATTGTTCTTTTGATGTTGCTTTTTTTCGGCTAGTTTTCCTTATCAAGATAGTATTTTACGATATTTCTAAGTTGATGCAAGTTATTTACCTGGACTTCTCTGAATGATTTCATTTTGGTTGGGGTTCAACATTCACTTATTTTCCATATTGGTTGCAACCTAAGCACGTTATTCAGCCTTGTCCGTTGATTTTTTTATGTTGGATTAGATTCTCACTTTACTAAGTCTATGTCGTGATTGTGCATCTTGAAACTATTCTATTCACTGAAGTTAGGTAAAAGTCCAATGACAAATGGAAACAAAAATAATCTTTCCTCCCAAACTACGTAGAAGGAAAATGAACAAGGGGAGAAGAGTGAGGGGACACCAGGGAAACAAAAGGGGAGGCCAGCATAATCCCCCCTCCCTGACCATGTGAGAGAAACACACCCCAGGACAGAAAAGTGAGGAGACAAAACAGTGAGACAACTAAGGGAGCAAACAGGAGACAAGGAGAATGCTCCATCCATCACCCTACGAACAAAACAATAGAGCAGTAAGTAGCGAAGAAAGGCAAAGTACCCAAACCAAGCAAAAATTAGGAGGAGCAAGAAAGAGAGAGAGAGAGAGAGTCAAGAGAGAGAAAGCAAGAAAAGAGAAGGAGAGAGAGAGAGAGAGATAGAGAGAGAGAGAGGAAGAAAACCGAGACAGGTACAAGACACAATGAAAACAGATGGGGCATGAAAGTCCTATATCCCAAAGCACCACGGTAGAAGAAGAGCAAAGGAGAGAGACCTAAGGAAACGAGGTGGAGACAAGAAGGAAATATTCCAAGTGCAAGAGATGTGGAAAGACCTGGACAAAGAGTAAGGAGAATGCGCAGGAAGAACAATAGAGTAGAGCACCCAGAGAGCCCGAAACACGCAAAACGAAAGAGATGGAGACAGCAAGAGAGAAAGAGAGGGAGAGCAAGAGAGAGATAGAGCAAGAGAGAGAGAGAGAGAGAGATAGACAGCAAGAGAGAGAAAGCAAGAAAAGAGAAGGAGAGGGAGAGAGATAGAGAGAGAGAGAGAGGAAGAAAACGGAGACAGGTACAAGACACAATGAAAACAGATGGCATGAAAGTCCTATATCCCAAAGCACCACGGTAGAAGAAGAGCAAAGGAGGGAGACCTAAGGAAACGAGGTGGAGACAAGAAGGAAATATTCCAAGTGCAAGAGATGTGGAAAGACCTGGACAAAGAGTAAGGAGAATGCGTAGGAAGAACAATGGTAGAGAGAGAGGGAGAATGAAAAGTCACCCAGAGAGCCCAAAACACGCAAAAGGAAAGGAAGAGAGAAAGAGAGAGAGAGAGAGATAGCAAGAGAGAGATAGACAGCAGAAGGAGAGAGAGAGAGATAGACAGCAAGAGAGAGAAAGCAAAAAAAGAGAAGGACAGAGAGAGAGAGAGATAGAGAGAGAGAGGAAGAAAACGGAGACAAGTACAAGACACAATGAAAACAGATGGGGCATGAAAGTCCTATATCCCAAAGCACCACGGTAGAAGAAGAGCAAAGGAGAGAGACCTAAGGAAACGAGGTGGAGACAAGAAGGAAATATTCCAGGTGCAAGAGATGTGGAAAGACCTGGACAAAGAGTAAAGAGAATGCGTAGGAAGAATAATAGAGTAGAGAGAGAGATTGAGAATGAAAAGTGATCCAGAGAGCCCAAAACACGCAAAAGGAAAGAAAGAGAGAAAGAGAGAGAGAGAGAGAGATAGATAGCAAGAGAGAGAAAGCAAGAAAAGAAAAGGAGAGAGAGAGAGAGAGAGAAAAAAAAAAACAGTGGGAGACAGGTGCAAGACACAATGGAACCAGATGGGACATGAAAATCCTATATCCCAAAGCACCCTGAAGAAGAGCAAAGGAGAGAGATCTAAGGAAACGAGGTGGAGATAAGAAGGAAATATTCTAGGTACAAGAGATGTGGAAAGACCTGGTCAAAGAGTAAAGAAACAAATAGGAAGGCACATCGGGTAACATGTGACTTCACGCGCAGAATAAAGACCATTATCTTCTGTCCCAGAGAGAAGAGACAAAGAAAGATAGAAGAATAAGGAGACAAGAGCAACGCGCAGAGACGGGAAGATATATACTCCACTCCAAAAGTACCACAAGAAAAGAAGAGCAACAAAAGGAAGTAGAAAGGCAAGTAGGGAAGACAAAAGGGATTCAAGGATTTATGAAAGACAGAAACAAAGACGGAGACAAATATGAGAAGACAGAAGGCAAGAACACCTTTTTTCGCAGCCACGTGAAAAAAGAAATCAAGGACAGGCAAGTGAGGAGACAAGACAGGGAGACAAGTAGAGGAATAGATGGGAAGAAGAAAGATATACAAAGAAACTCCGCCTCCAACATGGAGGGGGGAAAAAATCTTTGTAGAAAGGGAAAATCCCAAATACAGGAGATACGAAGAAAATGCCAAAGGGCCTGGAGATAAGCAGGGGGGCCTTTTACAATTACAACAAGAATGTAACATGGGAAGAATACACAATGTAACTATGTAGCCTTGTAAAGAGGACGGTCGCATTGTACCAAAAGGTCCCTGCCACATATATATATATATATACATATTTTTTTATATACATATATATACATATACATGTATATATATGTATACATTTATATTTTATATATATGTATATATATATGTATAAATATACATATATATATACACACATATATATATATACATATATATATACACATATTATATATATATATCGATATCTATCTATCTATGTATCTATCTATCTACCTACCTATCTATCTACCAAAAAACCTATCTATCTATCGATCTATCTATCTATCTATCTATCTATCAGTATATAATCATACATGTATTGTGCGTGTTTGTGTTCATTTGTTTGGCTCTCTCTGCACCCTCTTCCCATCCTCCCCCTTTCGTCACTGGCCTGAACTCACGAGGCCAATGGAGCCGCTTTGGGTGCAGCTGGAGTGACGTAGCCAGCAGGCTGCGCAGGTGTGGGGGCAGGCACACCCCCACCACCCGCAAGAATCGCTGCCGCCTGCGGCGTCCAACGGGCTCCCGTTATTTAAGCCATAACTGAACTAATTATACATGTAACTATTACAGATCCTTATCGTTGTTGGTTCATCAACAGCTGTCCAGAGATTCGGGGATACTACAAATGATAAACCTACCGCGAAAACAAGTAGGTTGTCATGTTCAAATTGTTTCAGGACCCATCCTCGGACAAGCCCACCGGAATGCTCTCAAATTACGATATATATAATCTGATGCTGATTACACAACACCAGCCGGCTCACCTGTCTCTTCTACTCTTGAGGAAGGAAACTGTAGTAGTGTCTGATGCTTGATGAAGATCCACCACACTGAAATTTTGCCAGCGAAATTCGGGCGACGAAGGCAGACCCCAACTACTAGACAGCTACATCGACACAGATAAGACTTGGCATGTAAAAGTGCCTCTCATTTCTGATTGGCCATGATGTGATAACATGGTCAAGACTCATTGTAAGAATGGTCATCCACCAAGACTTTTTGCTCATTGAAATGTCATTCTCATCCCTCTGAACTATCAACCAGTTGGATGACCAACTGGTACTTGACCCTGGATGTCCACTCGTTGATCAGGTATGGTCATCCAAAGAAACCAAACTCGGGTCTATTGATGTTGCGTATTGACAATACTGTTTAGTATTCATGCCTACAAATCACCAATGGCACTTTCTACGCTGATTATTTGCTAATATGTGCTTAATATTGCTAATATTTGTTGGTATGCGCCCCAATAAGCCAATAATGAGATGCTTATCAACCAATATTGGCCGCTGTTCAGCAGTCGAATTCCGCTGTGCCTCTTCTGCTTCCTTCTGCGCTTGCTCGGCATAGAGAGCCTGGCTGCTCCGAGAGCTTGGTCGGATCATTCGGTGAAAACGGCCAGCGAAAAGGATTTTCATACGGCTGCTCCGCAGGTTTAGGTGTATGTAAGTTGCATCATAGGGGAATGTTTCAGACTTTTTATCAGCAAAATTTGCAACTCAAATTACACTGTACTACAATCTCCAGTAGTATAATATATGTGATGATAATTTTAATAGATAGTTGTTATACCGAACTACGTCTTACACTGCATCATGTATATAAGGTGTACAGTGTTCCACGAGTAACATGAGATCTTGTATCACTTCAGCATACCGCCACGTCGCACCTTCAGCTCGGCGTCAGCTTCCTCTTCGCCACCAACGCCCAGGGAAGATGAAGCTGCCAAGGCAGCCTGGATATCCTGTAGCGAGCCAATGCTGAGGATGAGAAACGGATTCTGTGCATATATGTATGTATACACATGTGTTTATATTTGTACATATCTGTATAGATATATATACATATATATATATGTGTGTGTGTATATGTTTATGTATATATAGCCTCGTCCGAGGCCTTGGAACTGCGGAAACCGCAATTCCTATAGCGAGAACTATCTATTCCATGACGAAATTTTGTCGCGGATTCATTCCACGTCATCATCATCATCATCGTCATCATCGTCACCATCATGCCCGTCATCATCATCGTCATCATCATCGTCATCATCGTAATCATTGTTAGTCTTGTCGTGCTGCAGTGGTAGCCACCTGTGTTTCTGTCAGAGCAGCTGGAGGTCTCGCACCAGTTTCAGGACTTCGCCCTGCTGTTTCTAGGGGTCCTTGTTCCCTATCCAGTGACGCCATTGGCTTTGAGCCACGCGTGCATCCACTGAACCTTCACATGAGGCTTTGACACCTCGCAAGTTTAATTTTGGTGATTTCCACCAACCGTCAAGACTTTGAGTCCCGGCCCCAGTAGCCTTTCAGCTTCTTACCCCACCCCACCCCGAGCCGTAGGTGACCTAGCCTCCACTTCATGATGGCAGTACACAC
>VSDK01027624.1:407392-424759 GCA_009767595.1 Symbiodinium kawagutii
TTCCTGCTCTGCTGTGCTGCTGCTTGCTGCTGTCTGGTTCCAGTTTTCAATTCGAAAAACCTGCGCAGCTGTTCATCCAGCAAATTCCGGAGTCCTGGTCAAGCCTTTTTGCTATTCCAAAGTCAATGAGTTTGACATAGCCTGACAGCGGTGATTTCTTAGTTCGGCTCCCTGCAGATCAAAGTCAGTGCTCCTACTCCAATTTCATTAATCTCACTTCTCCATACAAAACAAGAGGATTCAATGGATTCAAAATTCGGATCTCGATCCCAAGTCCATCCTTCTGAAATTCCACTGCCTCTGGAATCGACCATGACATTCTCCGGTTTCAGATCCCGATACACAATGTTCCTGCCGATTCTGGCAATAAATCAAGAGCGGAAGCGGCAAAAGATACAGCAACCAACAACCAATCTTTCGCTTGAAAATCATCCCTTTGTCTCGGTTGCTTTTTTGAATAGAGAGAAAACTCGCTCATACATCATGCACATGTACTTATAATTTACATGATGTATGTAAACAATTTACAATATTCAATTTACAATGTAATATACAGTAGTTTTCCTCTGCATTGGTCCACATTCGTCAGTCATGAGTCATGTTGCTGAATGACTTCATCATGGTTGGCGATGTTTAGTGAGCTGATGAGCCAACCATTCCTTGGGGTGGCCACTGGTGTGGTCCCCACTCCTGTCATGGAGGACCTCCAAGACAAGGATCAGGGAACCCACGTAGAAACACGCTGCAGCTCGCTCCATGCCGGTTCCAGGAGTTACCTCGGGTGGTTTCGCCGCACATGTTGGTGTCGCAGAATGGGGGACCCCCAGGTTTCAGCCAGTGAATTAACCATTTATACTAGGTAGCTTATAACCCATATATTATATAACTGGTAGTTAACCCTTGTAAAGTCATTAATAAACGTTGGGGGCCCACTTTGTAGTAAACTTGGTAAACCAGTGCAGATCCCAACTCCAATCTTCGTGCCTTGATCACATGCCGAAGTGTACCACCCATGATATATTCCATGAGGATGTACAAACTGGTGGACGTCTCGTACCTGCACCAAGGGGGCACTAAGTCTTGCTGAGTGCTGTCATGGTCAAGGCCTGCCCGTTGCACCAATTTTCTGGTCACGTGTTCATGATGTCCAAGATCAACGGGTGATCCATCTCAGCCAGGAGTTCGCACTCACCACCTGAGAACGCGCCGTGGCCCCCAAGAATTTTTTGCCCTCCCTGATGAAGTGATGATTTGGTGATTTGAATGGTTGGTTTAGTCCTACTAATGCTTAGTAAAGGATGATTTGGGAATGGTTCTGGGTCTCACTTGTGGAGCCATGGAGGTGCAACTCCGGCTTTCTTAGATTCGCTGATGATCTTGCCAGCTTGTACTATACCCTTGTATGTGCAATCACAAGGAGATTCCACTCCTCAGTTCCTCACAGCTAGTGCTGATACACCAAGAAAATCAGAAATGTGCGTCACAAATTTGAGTTACATAAGTGAATTTTGCAAATGATCTCTGAGTTACAGGCGAACATTTTCAGGTACAATTCCATTCACCTGGCGCTGCACAGCGATTTTGAAAAACCATTGGCAAGCCATCCATTGACCGACTCGCCTTCTTGACCTGCTTGAGAGCATACCTTGCAGGATCCACATGGATTCACCGTTTTTAAATGACCAGATACGCTATGAGCGTAAACAAAACAGCGCGCTTCAGGCCGTGATAGGTACACTGCTTTGTAATCCAGCACTCTCAAACCAGACACTAGGCGTTTTACATGAGAACTGTACTATTCTCGACATGGTTCTGGGTCAGTATCAACCATCCAAAAAATGGTAGATGTTGATCAGCGTATATAACACAGTATTGACAAAACCAAATGAGAATTCTTGTCTTTGTGCTTTTTGAGACCTAAGAACTCTCTTGTCAGCAAACCTTCCCCACCTCAAACGAGTATGTCGATCCTCCACAAGCCTCTCCGGTGCTGGAAAATCCACAAAACTTTCTCTCACCAACGCATGTCACGCCTCACATTTCCGAAACCACCAATGCCAACCACTCGCACGTGGACTAAATCTTGAAGCTCCACATTGGAGTCCTGCCAGAGCTTCTCCCATGACACGACTCCCACTGCAACATCTCAGCATCTCCCTCTGGCTCCTGAATTTCAATCCGTCGCATGATCTCCTGCACAATTGCTGACAAACGCAACAACAACAACAACAACAACAACAACAACAACAACAACAACAACAACAAGAACAACCGGCAAACAACAGACAACCAACAATAGACAACCAACAACAGACAAGGGACAAACAAACAACAAACAACAAACAAAGACCAAACAATAAACATCAAACAAGAAACAAAAAACAACATGCTCATCAACATAGTTGACTAATGTGATGGTTTCCCAACCGCCACAGAAACGGTACCGAGGATCGCTTCCATTCAGAACCTCTCAGCGGCACCTCGCGCAGATGGTCCGTTAAGACTTCCACAAAGGCGGCCTTCTCCAGGCACCACAGCTCTGCCTGTCACAGCTCCGCGGCTGTCATTCAACAAGCGTTTCCGCCCCACCGTCCCCCAAAAAAATAGGGTGGGAAGTAAAAAGCCAGCTCCGTTTGATGCTCTTTTCAAGTCTTTGTGCCATTCAAATGTTTCCTTGTCGCCCTGCGCTTTCTGTGTAGAATCAAAAGGGCCCAAGACAAACCTGTTAGAATCAACACCTCTAAGAAACCTTGGCCTGATGGAAAGCCTGTTCCTTTGTGGAGTTGGTTTGTGGGAATCTCGATTCCAATCCACCCAGTGGCTCACCAAAACCTGATTTATTGAATTGCGCTGTTGGATGATTGAGCCAAGTTCTAGCATCAATTTGTAAATTTAGCCTTCTCTTTATCGCCTCATAAGTACATGCAGTCACCTGACCACCATTTGCTTCACTTCATGCACACACTTCATCTGCATCACGGCAATTCGCCTGAGCAACTCTACCAATTCAATGCTTTTGTTACTACGAAGTCGGTCCTCACCTCACCTCCCTTTTTATCATTTCAGGCAAGCGACTTTAGAACTTACAATAGGTCCACATCCATCCTTGGAAAAACCCTTCATCTTGCCTTCCTGCGTTGACCTGGTTTCTATCACGAACCCACATTGCACTTCGCAAGCTCTTTCACTTATCACCTACCACAGCTTCTCTGCTCCACAAGGCCATCCTCACAACCTACCCTTACTCTGAAGCTCATCCCTACTCCTCAGTCTCTACTTCCTCTCAACTCTCCTTGTCATTCCTCCCTCCATCGACTTGCTCAAGGGTAACAGCTTCGCCGCTTCGCCCTCACCTCCACACTGAGCACGCGCACTGAGGCGCTACGAGGCTCCTGGCACCATCAAAGCAGTGGTAAGGGATGCAACCCATGGATCACTAGGGGAAACGCCATTTGAAGAGCCACCCAACCATACCCTGGCAAAACTGGAAGAAAAACTGGAAGAACCACCCAATCATACCCTGGCAGAAAATTCCTGTGGAAAACTGGAGATTTACCACTGGAAATCACCCCAGCAGTAGTCATCAAACTTTGAGAGGGGCGATATTAGCACCTGGACGGATTCTTTCGGGCCGGCACATTCAACTCTTTCCGCTCCAGCCTCGAATAATAACGCGCGTTCGCCGAAATGACCGTGCCTGGGAGTAGCCATGCGTGTGGGCTCACGTTGTCTGGGGATGTCTAGTCTAGATATGTCTAGATATGTCTAGATATGTCTAGATTACACGCATTTCAACATAGTGGAAGCAGCTTCCGCATGCCCAAAGACTTGACCCTGAAAGTGACCAGCCATGCCTGGCTAATGTCCGAACAGGCTTGTTGTCAATGATCACTTGTACCTCCAACACACGTGCATCCAGTGATACATCTTCCAACTCACATTTTGCAGCTTGCCTGCCCGCTGGCAATGATATAGAATGCGGTTCCAATCTCACCCTGCGCAGGGAACAAGTGCCATTAACAAGTAGCTAGAAATAGCTGTTTCATCCTGTTTCCAAGTAGAAAAAGCTGTGTCATCCTGTGTCATCCTGTGTCATCCTGTGTCATCCTGTGTCATTCTCTTTCCAGCCTGTTCAAAGATGAGGGTATCCTGTGCATAGACCCGTGGCACCAACCTGAGCGGCTTGTCATCTTTTTTAGTGAGCCTGTCTTCTAACAGAAACTCGTTGCCAGGTGACTGCTTCACCAAGCGCTCGATCTGCTTGCAAGACAAATGTCTCAGCACAGACCTGGGAAGCGACACCCGCTGAGACGCAAAACAGCTGAGGTAACAGTCCTGAGTTGCTGAGAACATGACACTCGGCGAGCCTCAGACAGCTTCACAGGGACAGTGTATCCCAAATCATATTGTTTCCTGGTACTAGGAAGGAAAGCATTTTGGGATCGTTCGGGGTCGGAGCGTGGTTGTTAGCGGCTCCACCGCTCCTACAAGCACCAACTTTTGGGATCGTTCGGGGTACAACATTTATGCATCCATGTCTCATCCACACCCTTGCCTGCAGAACCTCCAAGGCAATGTCTGTGGTTTCCTTCCAGCAATCAATGCTACAGAGTTCACAAGTGAGCAAAGCACTTAATTTGGATTTTCATTTTCGCAAAGGCTGAATAAGCCAACCCTTGCTTGATGCCGAATTACAATGCCCTTTCAGTTAAATCGCTTCTTGAATCTAAGCTGTCCTCTGCGCTCAGCACAGGTGAAACACCAAGCTCCTGTGCAAAACAATCCCAAAGAACTCAAGTTGTGATACCTGTTCCGTATCTCCAGACCTTACCCTAGCTGCGCTGACATTTCAACTGGAAACGGTATTCCGAAATTGACTTGCAACTTGTCAAAAATGCGATGCCCCTTTCAAGCTCCAAACACGAAGAGTGAATGGAATATATACATGGCTGCAGTCTATCTTGAGATGTTCACCTTTCCATTTTCGGACGCTTGGTTCTCACCCACACCGGTGCAAACTCATCTAGCCACGAGTCAACCCAGCTTAGCGCTCCTTAAAAGCTTGTGCAGCGCCCTTTCCTGCCAAGGTTGCCACTGTGAGGCCCGTCTCACCTGCTAACAGTCGCAAGGCCTGCAGAACAACAAGAATCGCCGGGTGTATAATCGGAACAATGAAATTCTGAAATGGTCGAAATGAATCAATGAAATTGATTTGTTGCAGTCTTCTTTGTTACATACTTTTTTTCGATGGCCAGAGACTGTGAATCTGGGCAAAGATTTAGACTTCACTGCTCTAGCGGCTTCAAGGAAAAAATTCTGAAACCCGTCCTCTGGAGGAGCTTCCTCGGAACAGTCATCAATCCTTTCCGCTTCATCCTGAAGCAGATTGGAACCAGCTTTTTGGAGAACAGTTCGAAATTTTACTCGTACATAGTTTTGTAAGCAATCATTGCACACTTCGGAAGGAACAACATAACAGCACTTCTTGAGATCCAGAATCCTGCGGAGAGAACAAAGTGGAGTCGATGTAGCGGTCTCCATGGCCCAACTCCTCATGAGGATCGAGAAATTCGACCATCCAACAAAGAGCGTTGCTCCGCTGCCAGCGTCACATGGCCATCCTCCCTAATCTGCTGAGTAGATCAGAACTGAAGGAATGACAACCAGCATTAGCTCGTCCTCCATCACATCATCACGATGCACTTGCAAGGTACCGTCAAACACCACCGCAAACCTCAGATCGGGCTGAAGTCTGCAGTCCAATGCTTTTCATCCTTGTGCACTGGCAATGCAAATCTTGAGTCCAGGTTCAAGATGATACCAAGAATGGCTACGAACTCCACCTACCGGATCTCAGCATAGCAATTGCCCGATGTCAGCAATAGGTTGGTATGTCCATCGGTTGCAGGGATCCCCCTGTGGGAGACCCTGAGCAAAGCACTGCACATCCCTCACTGCTTCTCCTGGCTTGTAGACGACCACCTCAGCATCTCCGTTCCGATCAATGACTACCATGACAACCATCTATAGCTGCACATAGCAACCGCATGAAATCAACCACGGCTCTTGACGCTACCTATTGAGTATCAAAAAGGCCATGGATTCGAACTCGGAAAGCATCTTTCCTGTATGCTTCGTGCTCACACTTTCCCTTTTACATAGAAGCGGACAATGAATCAAATCAGAATCAGCCACTAGGCAGCACCTCCATAGCCTTCGCAAGCAGCTGCTTCTGCGTAGGGGTGAAGCCAGCCATGAATGGCACTTGGTTCAACCCGAAAACCTCAAAGAACCCATGCGGAAACCAGGCCCTCTAGGCCTGCCCGAAAGTGACCTACGTAAGCCTGTCCGACTGTAAGTGATGGTATCCCTAAGAACAAGATATGTGGCTGCCAGTGCATGAACTCCTGTCCAAACAAACCACACTCTCAAACTGCCAAACTTAAGGAAACTGCAACTTTGTTTAAGCTCAAGTCAAGGAAAAATGGCCGTCATGACACACAATGAAACTGAGCGGAGAACCATGAACGCACGCTGCAAGCATTCGTCCAAGTCATCTCCAAACAACTGCCAGTTTGCCAGTGCGTCTTTATGTGCATTGAAACTGAATGACAACCAGCGAAAGAAAGATCATTCTTTGCACCTGCAGCAGGGTTTGAAAGTCCAGGGAAAGCAACTTGCAGTCCGTGTCCGCAACAACATCCCACCTGAACGGCCGAACCCACGGAGAAAAAGCAACTACACTGGAAGTGTGGTCATCTGCTGCCCTTATTAAACGCCTCCGGCCACCTGGTTTATAGGAAATCTTTACATCAGAGATCTCGGGTTTCAAATTGAGAGGTGACTAGTGATCCATTTGAGCACACTACCGCCGAACGCCTTAGCGGGAACTGACGCCGCTGAGGGATGCAACAGCCAGAACAAACGACGTCTCCTGGAAGATATTTCGCATGCAGCCTGGCGCTGATATGATTGTGACGGGTCATCATATGTTTCACAGGTTGCAACAAGCCCCAGTCGACGTCAATCAAAGACTTCAAGTAAAACATAGTAGAACCCCATATTCCCATTAAATCCTATTGCGGATTGTTGTCACCACTCAGTTTATGAGCTCAGCACCTTGAGGTCTCCAAGCCAGGATCAAGGACACCTTTCAGCCTGAGGTCAGGGCAGCCCTGGAACCAATGATGCAGCAGAAAAAAACGAGGACTTGCAGTTGTCTATCGCTTGAGCTTGGCCTTCCAGTTTTCACGACAAAGATGGAGCACACCATATCTCCTTTGGAAGAAACCTCGAGCGTCAACCCAGCAGAACAGCCCTTGTACAAACGTCAAAGCGGGACAGATGTACCTGACTGTTGGGTTGCCATACTTGAGAGGAGTGGCCGACCCTTCCAAACAATAAGGCCCTGGCAAGGTCACCCGCTTGAAAGACCTACCAGCGGTTCGCTCATCTGATGATCTACCCATCCACAGAAACGATTTGCAATTTGATACATTCACGAGGGGGGCCTGAAGCCGCACAGGAAGTTCGGACAAACGTGCCTGACCGCTGGGATCAATTCATGGCTGAGTCGATGATATACAAATGCAAAACCATGGCTCCTTCTGCTTGCTGGGCAAGAAGTCAAACAAATGTATCCGCTCAATCAGCTTCCTCAAAACAAGCTTCAAAAGTACACAAAACTCGACAAAACAACAAAGAAAAAGAAGAAGGCTATAAAGATTTTTCCAAACCAGTCAAGGGTCCAGTTCTCAGAATGGTGCCTGAGCACACAGATTCCGTCTTCAATTGGCATCAACAAAATGATCACCCGCAGCAATAATGGTTGGGCCCTTTCGAGCACACTGCAGTGCTTCGTGTGCCAAATGATGTGTGCAAAAAAAATATGTATCCAGATGTCATCATGTTTGACATCGCATTAGACCCAGCTTAAGTGGGACATCCCTGGATCCTGCTCAGCACCCAGCTTCTCTTCCCACTTGCTGAAGAATCTGCGCCATGAGGTGGCAGTTTCACATCAGCAATCTGAGAAGGGTTTTTCCACTACAGATGCCCCACATATGGTGGCTTCCTTCACAAAAAATGAGAGGCTTCCCTGGACATGCTTTGAATGATAGACCCATCGCTCAAACTTCTGATTTTCAGGTGCCTGCGAATCTCAGAGCCAATGTTGGTCCACCAAACAATTGCAGAGCTTGGTGTTTTCAAAGTGTGCAAGTAAGTACTTCTCAGCCTCAGAGACGAGTCGCGGCTCGCAGCAGTGTGCTGCACAGCGCAGGTTGGAATCGTTGGCTTTACCATGCTTTAGCTATATCGGTTGGAGAGACCTTGTTTCAAGTTGTCAATTCTATGAGAGAGCTGGTTCTAGGTGTACACACTTGCTCAGTCTAAAATTCATCTTGAACCCGACATGCCGCTGCACGCGACATCCAAATGCTCAAAAGTAGGACTTTCACAGGTAATCCGTGCACGTGCAACACTTTGTTTACCAGATGCATAGCTTTCCAGACGACCTAGATTTGGCAACGCATGTAATGATGGGGAGCCAAAACTAGTTTCGAAAAGTTGGCTAAAGCCAAACCAACCTGGTTCCAACTTGTTCTCAAGATGGGGCCCAATGAAGGCTGAAAGTGGGCCTAACATTGGTAGTCAATCGTGAGCCGACACAGAGCCCCGATCAGACCCGACACACCGGGGCAAGATTGATTTCATCATGGGAGGGCGGCTACATGTTCAAACGCAACCTTCCCTGGAATCCAGTGTTCTTTGCGAAGTGAGCATGACGTAGTTTCTTTGGCATCTGGATAGTTCGATATGTTGATCAATCATTCTTGTTGGACAACAGCTCCACAGGCTCCCAGCAGTTGCATCCATGAGCTAGTTTGACTGCCACAATTTCTGGATTGCAATACTCGTGTCAAAGATTGAAGTTCAAAAAATTACATGAAAATGCCAAAGAAAGAATCTAAACAGTTGATTGCCGGTCTGCATCTGGGTGATGAAGTCAATACAAAAAGAACAGGACCAACAAACAGGAACGGAAATATGAGATCAAAGGAACGGAAATATGAGATCAAAGGATGAATGAACACCTCACACAACCTAAGGCAATTTGAATGAAAACAGAGACACTGAAGGGATACTGAATATAAAAGGAACGATCAAGAAGAGCCGTGTATAAGAGCATCCTGCGCAACAGCGCGATCACCCAGGCCACCACACCAGGGACTGAACTTAGGACGTCAGCAAGCTTAGATTCCAAAAATACTCACATCAAACCCAGTAAAGTTCCAGCATGCCCCTAGCCAAAATCCAGCAACATGGAACAGTCAGTGGGTCTATCCTCTTTCTTTGTATTGTATTTGTGTGTACAGTAATTGTATTATGATTGTATGATGTGTGTCTGTGCAAAAAAAGCCTCCATTTAATTTGTATACATACTCGAATCTCATGAATTCGGATCTGCAGGGCCCAAGTCATGGCATTCTAGAGACTTTGAAGAAATACCTCAATACTGTAATGACTTTGGACCGAGCGTACAAAACACAATTGAATTCAATATGTTTTCTTCGCTTTGATTCCGAAAAAAAAAATGTACTCGTTGTAATTATGTACTTTCGGTCGTGGCACGGCTCGGCTTCGCAGCATTGTGGCCGGGCGCTCGCGTTCAAAGGTCACCCACGCGCATAGCCATGCCGCAAGCGGCTGAAGTCACACATACCCAGAAGATTCCCCCATATTTCGTCAACGCCGCGTAAAGACACTAGCAGAAGTATGCAAAACCGCATTGAAACGTATTTTCTTTGTCATCTTGGGATCATTGTTGATGAGAAAGTGTCCTAAGTCATGAATATTTGCATTGCAAACCAGAGGTCGTCGTTACTCCAATCTTTTCCCCTCCCACAATAATTTTGCGCGGTGCATCATGACGCAGGACCCAGCCGGTCTTTGCAACAGTTCCCGTATCATTACCTTGACTATGTCATATCATGTATAGATATGTATATATATATATACATTTGTTTGACGATGATTAATATGCATATACATATACATATACATATATATATATATATCTATACATTTGTTTGACAATGATTAATATACATATACATATATATATATATATTTATATATATATATATACGTTTGTTTGACTATGTTGTTTGTATGTAAATATGACTATACAAATATACAGCACAAGTATTTGTCGTCTCTGCTGGGTGCTAAGGAAATCCCTTTGCGAACCAGAAGTCTCCACCTCTCAGGTCCTGACACCCCAGAAATGCCAACGCAAGCACCAGATCCAAGGGTAAGAAGATGCCTGGATCGATGCTCTTTTAGCATCACCAAAGAGTAACCATTTCTGAAGCCATTTCTGTTCTCTCAATGACTCAGAGGATGATCAACTGAAGACGCTGCGACACGGCGACACGGCCTGTTACAAACGCTGACTTCCAGGCTGCCCTCCTGACGCGTGCTGAACGCAGGCGACAGGTGCCCGTGCAGTGGACTCTCCACGCCTGGAGGACGAAGACTTTGTCGGCCGGGGATCCTTCGTGAAAGAGCACCCCAGACACTTCAGCCCTTTCCTGCGCAGAAATCTGAAATTTCAAAAATATGCAAATCTGTATTATGAATATAAATATTGATATATGGATATATAGATATATACTTAAAGACTTATATGAATTGTATACAGCACATTGTATATTTTTTTCCCGGCAGGCTTAAGAATCTTATCGCTCATACTCTAGAACCTCTTCCGGATGGCTGTCGGAATTATCACAGTATCAAACCAACTTTCTGGGGTTAAGCTTACATTTTTGTACACAATCATGCCACCAGGTGTCCATCTGCTGCACGATGTGCTCCAGGTCTGAATCATCCAGAGCAGCTGCGAACCTGAGCAGTTCAGCAGAGCTGGCAGAGCTGGCGCTCCTTTCACTCGGAGCAGTCTGACTGATCCAAGGTATGACAATTTTCGCAGTGAAGAAACGGATCTCGCTTCAGGGCTTTCAGCACTGAAGGATCTGCAGACGGCCTGCAAGTGCCCGATTTCCTTTGCTACGCCAGTGGCCAAATATGGCCACACCCTTCAAGTACTACAAGCTCAAGCATATGAAAGAGTGCCTCTGAGCATCTGAATATGGACCTCAGTTGCACAGACTGACCTAAGTCAATCACCTGTTCGTTCAAGCGAGTATGACTGTTGAACATCTAAGTCTGCTGGGCTCCAGTCCATTCAGTTCCAACTTCATGGAAAAGCCCCCGCTCACGGGTGCCAACTTTCTCAAGCTCTCGCATGCTGCAGCAGCAACTCACTTGTTCTGCGGGTGTATCTCCGGTTGGTTTTTGCAAAAGTAATGAGTGTATCTGCTACCCACCAAGCACAGTATTTGTCACATGGTGTGTTCCATAAAACAAATGTGTTTTTACAAACACGGAGAATATCCGCCACCTTGAGAACTGGCTGTTCAGTAGCGATTCCACTGACCACTTGGGACTACCAGCATAAGGTTTTTCTGCAACAAATCCACTGAGAGGTTGGCCATGAATTGTTTAAAATTACCGAGGTGCCCTCTGTAAACTGGCTCGACTTGGTCCGGTCTTGTGCTGAGACCTTGCGAAACAAAATCAACATTTACATCTATGCTTGTCTTTAACTTGTCATCCTGATCCTTGGCCCTCAGTGCCACTCCAGCCAAAGCGTCGAAAACTGTCCGCATGTCAATCACGACTGCCACCAACATTTGACGCGCCACAAAAACCATCTAATTGCACTTCGCAATGAACTGCAAGGCTCTTGGCGTCCCACAGACTGTCTGGATTGTTGTTTATGACCTGACTGCAGCAATATTTCTTGTGTGATTACCCGTGTGCAGTTTGCGTGTTCAAAGCATGAGCGCACCAAAACAGAAGCCGTCGTTGATGTCATCTACGTATTGCCTGCCGAGACAAACCACGGAGAAACAGAGAAGTGACGGTGACCAGGTTTTCGTAGTCCATCAGACTTGGGGCTGCCACGGATTATCGTATCCCAAAAGAGTTGGGCCTTTGCCTTATCGTATCAATCAAAAGCAAAGTAAAGGAAGTGCACTACTATAAGCAAAATCCCTTTGCAAAGTTTACATAGGACTGCGACCCACATGAATTGTCCCACACAGCAAAAGAATTTGGGTAAATTACATAGTTTGGCATGCACTGAAGCAATCATTGCTATTCCATCTACATACCACTATTCCAAGGCTAACTTTTGGTTTGAAATGGCTGGCAGTCTGTGGCGTCTGAGGCATACCAGTTTTGCAGTCAAACCACAAGCCCTTTCTGGTTCAGTGGCGAAAATGAAATCATGCGTGCTTTCAATGAACAATTTGTCCATTTCACGCACTCCAAAGCAAGCATCCCCGCAGTCGTGCCTCTGGTATCGCCGACATCTTCAACTAATCCAACATCGGCACAAATCTGAAAATGTTGTGATCGGGGAAAAAAATATTTTGTTTTAATCATTGTGGTGGTTAAGTAGTTGAATCAAATGCACAAAACGTCTCACTTGTTTCAAAGACAAAAAGTGCATATCAGCTTTGTAATGGTTCCGAACAGTGATAGAACGCATGTTGTCATTTGAGCCCGCCATTCTGCACAACATGAAACTTGTCCCTGTGAATTCCACGTGTTCAGGGATTTCACCCTCCCGTCAATTTTTCCCAAATACTGTATTTACACTTAGGAAACTACCTGCTCAAGTTCGAAAATGGAGATAAATGGGGACCCATGACCAACAAGGGCTGCTCTTGGGCTGCTCTGTGTCCCCTGGGGTTTTTATTTTTCTGCAATGCCTGCGCGATGAAACTTGCAACATTTCCACTTCCATGATGGCTGTTTCTGCGTCACCCATATGGATCAGATGGGTCAGTTCACTTGGATTTTTTTCAGTGAAGAAATCCAAAATGTTTTTCATTGCTACAAAAACAAATTCCTCCAACTCCAGCACGGCCATCAGATTCGTACGATGCGTCCACATACATGTGGACATGGTTTGCAAGGCCTTTGGACTCCTTGTGGGTTCCCTTGAATGCGATGGTTTTCTGGTCTGATACCAGGGACTTCCGGGTGGTTCCGAAATAGAGACCGTGGTTATGGCAGAGTTTTGTCACATAGTTTTCTAGTGAATGCATGTGTTGTTTTTTTTTGTTGCGTCTGATCGATCTTAATATTGGTGTTTCATAGTTGGCGTCGGCGGGAAAAAATAACATAGCGGCGAGGAGTCATGAACAGCTGCATGTTTGATTTTCTTTTTTGTAGCACTCATTGTTTTTGCAAGGGCTGGAAGTTTTTGTCTTTTGTTTTCAGTACGCCGACCGCTTTGCGTTTCACCTTGTGCGTCGTTGGTTTGGTGAGCATGCCTCTCGTGTCAACAGGGCGCTGATTTGAACAAAATGGTTTCATGTCATTTGAATGTATATTTTTGATGTTGTTCAATTGTTCCATTGTTTTGTCACAACATTGATGTGGTGCCCACAAATCTGACGAACAATTGTGAAAATTGCGAAGACTATGATTTGGAAGAAAATGGGCTACAAATTTCATTTTTTTGCAGGCAAAGTTTTGTCGATTTTTTTTGCATGTGTTTTTGATTCCCGAAAAAAATTTGCAAAAGGTTTTTTGGATTCAAGGTGTTCACGTTTTTCATGTTTTTCATGTTTGATTGATTTTCACCTTCATTTTGTCATCATTTCATCATGTCATCATTTCATCATTTCACCATGTCATCATTTCACCATGTCACCATGTCATTATTTCATCATTTCATCATTTCATCATTTCATCATTTCATCATGTGTTCATGTCATCCTTTCATCATTTCACCATTTCATCATTTCATCATGTCTTCATGTCATCATTTCATTATTATATCATTTCATCGTTTCATCATCTTATCATTTCACCATTTCATCATTTCATGATGTCATGACGTCAGCATTTCATCATTTCGCCGTTTCATGATTTCATCATTTCATCATGTCATTATTTCATCATGTCATCCTTTCATCATTTCACCATTTCACTATCTCAGCACTTCATCAACTGATGATTTCTTCATCATCATCACCATCATCTCATCATCATCATCATCACCATCATCATCATCATCATCATCATTCCATCATTTCATCATGTCATCATGTCATCATTTCATCATGTCATCATGTCATCATTCCATCCTTTCATCATGTCATCATTTCATCATGTCATCATTTCATCATGTCATCATTTCATCATTTCATCGTGTCATCATTTCATCATGTCATCGTTTCATCATTTCATCATGTCATCATTTCATCATTTCATCATGTCATCATTTCATCATTTCATTATGTCATCATTTCATCATTTCATCATGTCATCGTTTCACCATTTCATCCTTTCATCATTTCACCATTCCATCATTTCATCATGTCTTCATGTCATCATTTCATTATTACATCATTTCATCGTTTCATCATCTTATCATTTCACCATTTCATCATTTCATGATGTCATGACGTCAGCATTTCATCATTTCGCCGTTTCATGATTTCATCATTTCATCATGTCATTATTTCATCATGTCATCCTTTCATCATTTCACCATTTCACTATCTCAGCACTTCATCAACTGATGATTTCTTCATCATCATCACCATCATCTCATCATCATCATCATCACCATCATCATCATCATCATCATCATCATTCCATCATTTCATCATGTCATCATGTCATCATTTCATCATGTCATCATGTCATCATTCCATCCTTTCATCATGTCATCATTTCATCATGTCATCATTTCATCATTTCACAATGTCATCCTTTCATCATGTCATCATTTCATCATGTCATCATTTCATCATTCCATCATGTCATTATTTCATCATGTCATCCTTTCATCATTTCATCATTTCACTTTCTCAGCACTTCATCAACTGATGATTTCTTCATCATCATCACCATCATCTCATCATCATCATCACCATCACCATCATCGTCATCATCATCATCATCATTTCATCATCATCATCATCATTTCATCATTTCATCGTTTCATCATGTCATCATTTCATCATGTCATCATGTCATCATTTCATCATTTCATCGTGTCATCCTTTCATCATGTCATCATTTCATCATGTCATCGTGTCATCATTTCATGATGTCATCATTTCATCATGTCATCATGTCATCATTTCATCATGTCATCATTTCATCATGTCACCATTTCATCATTTCATCAGTTCACTATCTCAGCACTTCATCAACTGATGATTTCTTCATCGTCATCACCATCATCTCATCATCATCATCATCCTTTCATCATCATCATCATCACCATCATGACCATCATCGTTTCATCATTTCATCTTTTCATCATTTCATCATGTCAACATTTCATCATGTCATCATGTCATCATTTCATAATTTCATCGTGTCATCATTTCATCATGTCTTCATTTCATCATGTCATCATGTCATCATTTCATCACGTCCTCATTTCATCATGTCATCATTTCATCATTTCATCATGTCATCATTTCATCATGTCATCATTTCAAAATCTCAGCACTTCATCATTTCATGATTTCTTCATCATCATCATCACCGTCATCTCATCATCTTCATCATCATCATCATCACCTGACCATATTAATATGTTCTCATTTGATCATCTTTAATTTTGTTTGTCATCCTGACATTTTCATTTTGTCCCTTTCATCTCTCTGATTTTTTTATCACTTCTCATCTCCACACCTTCATCATTTTCACCTTAACACGTTCAAATTATCATCCTCATCTTCTCACCTTCGTCTTTTCATCTTCATGTTCATCATATCATGTTCTTCTTCTGGTCATCTTCATCTTCATCTTCATCTTCATCTTTTCATGTTCATCTTCACATCTTGTCATGTTACGGTCTTCTCATCTTATCATCTGCGTCGTTTCATCTTCATCGTTTTATCCTCAACTTAATGTAACTAAATTCATATCATCTTAACATTTTGACATCATAACATCTTTTCATCTAAACGTCTTAACATCTTAACACTAACATCTTGATATCTCAACATCATAACATCCAAACATCTTAAAGCTTAAGACTTCAGCATCTTAACATCCTAACTTCTTGACATCAGATCACATTAAAATCAAAACGCTTATCATTTCAACATCTTGGCACCTTGGCATCTTGCCCCCCTTAAAATCGCGCTATCTTTCCATGTCAAAAGATTAACCCAAACATTTTTTTTCTCCAGGAGCGCCGCTTTAGCAATGTGGTCACGAATAATTACAACAATGCGTTCAGATTTTTTTTTCTGCGAGGACGTCGCTTTTGCACTGGTGGAATCATAGGTCCTTTTTTTCCGGGTAGTGCCTATTGCACACTCAATACAGGTCACTGTATGTCCAGAAAAAATGCAAAAGTGATTAGAAGATCATCAATTAGACAATAAGATGACCGTTGACCGTTGACGAACAAAACCAAAGAACCAAGCAAACAGCCAAACAAACAAAACCAGCAACCAGAACCAAACCATGCAAGCACAACAGCGGCCACGCAAAAGCCCAATCCAGGTCATCTTTGCCATTGTTATCTCGCCTGGCATAAGGTGAAACGTGTGAGACTCCGCACTCACGCATCTTAGAAGTCATCCAATCGGGTATCATCGCTTTCCAATTTTTCCCGAGAGCGCCTGCGAAGGGTTCTTCGTAAAAAAGCAGCCGTATATAAACATCTGCACATCAACATCTTCACATCATCACATCTGCAGATCTAGATCTTCACATCATCACATCTGCACATCAACATCTTCACATCATCACATCTGCACATCAACATCTTCACATCATCACATCTGCAGATCTAGATCTTCGCATCATCACATCTGCAGATCTAGATCTTCGCATCATCACATCTGCAGATCTAGATCTTCACACCCTCACATCTGCAGATCTAGATCTTCACACCCTCACAGCTGCAGATCTAGATCTTCACACCCTCACATCTGCAGATCTAGATCTTCACACCCTCACATCTGCAGATCTAGATCTTCACACCCTCACATCTGCAGATCTAGATCTTCACACCCTCACATCTGCAGATCTAGATCTTCACACCCTCACATCTGCAGATCTAGATCTTCACACCCTCACATCTGCAGATCTAGATCTTCACACCCTCACATCTGCAGATCTAGATCTTCACACCCTCACATCTGCAGATCTAGATCTTCACAACTCACATCTGCAGATCTAGATCTTCACAATTGACGTCTGCAGATCTAGATCTTCAAACGCTGACATATGCAGATCTTTCTCTCTCTC
>VSDK01027636.1:0-11630 GCA_009767595.1 Symbiodinium kawagutii
GTGACTATCGATGCAGTACAATGCTATACCGCATGCCATATGTTACACGTGGCATAACCCACCAGTGTTTGAGGAGGATCCTATACCCTGCAGCTGATAACCCTGGTCCAGCCTGTTGGGACAATCGCTGAACTTGAGCTTCTGGAGGCATCATTCGCACCTGCGTTGGAAGCCAGAAAGAGTCATCACTGGTCACTGGGCTGTATATCTGAGCGAAGGGGATTGGAAGGGGTTCTGAATTCTTGATTCCACCAATGGATTGGCTAGGGTTTGTTGACTATATATCAAATTTTACCATTGCAAATAGACCCAAGTGCAGCAACACACCGCTCCTTTTTTCTTCCACCAAATCGAGCACGATGTTCCAGCTAGCGATCTTGCGATGTTCAACGGTTCCACGAGGCCATTCATCGCACTATGGGAACATGTAGGCCCGAAGCCAGAGTTCTAATCCACACACTGCCATAACTTCCGGTACAACATCTAACATATAGCTAGCTAAAATGAAATTACACATTGACCAGTTGTTTGGCAAATGTGTGCAATGTCTGGCAGCCATTCAATCTTGTCAAAATCAGTAGCCTTCGTTCACAGCTGTGTGACAGATTCATCAATCACAATTTGATCCATCAAAAGCCTTATCAGGATATGAACACTTATATTATCATATGTCCATCACACATCTGTGCGTAAGCCACACCCATTGGGAACTTTTATCCCATCGACACCTAGCCTAGCTCTAAGCACATGATTCAGTCTTCCCACATAGCCAAGCGCTTGGCATTCTTCCACCTGGCTTGTGATTATTCAGAGGGAAATCACACCCGTACAACAATTGATGAATTGCACATGTCCAATGGTATCATTGCATATGCGCATAATGCATTAGCTAAACATGACAGTGACACGCTCTCTCGATGCCACCTTCCCAGCTGATAGACATACCACCATTTGGATAGGGATTCCGACCACACATCTCCACAGTCCTCGTCTCATCCGCACGAGTCACATAGAAGTTGCGCTGGTACATCACAACCCCGATGCTGCTGACACCATCCTTCTCACCCTTGTACTGCACAGTGAAGCTCCTTAGTGCGATGCATGGTTGCAAACTGCCATCATACAACTAAATAATCACACACACACATGTCACAAGTGCTGATTAATCATGTCTTACAGGAACACATGTATAACATGTCATGGTTGCATGCAAGAATCTTTTTGTCAAAAGAGTCAGGGGGGAGCATCAGGTCAGGCAGGGCAAGGTTGCGGAGTTGGGACAAGCCCTGCATGGCAATGTCCTTCCTGTGTTCACTGAGTTGCTTGTTCTTGGCCTTTTTGGTGTTCGGGGTCAACATTGCTTTGGCAAAGCGCTTTGCCTTCGGGGAGAGTTTCACCTGCTGCTCTCCTTTGCTGCTGCTCCTCTCCTTCACTGGGCTCACAACCTGGTCCTTCAGGCGAGGGTCAGTAAAGGTAGCTTCCTGAATCTCCTGAGCAAGCTTGCGCTTCACTGAGCGCTTCCCATGCTTCATGGCCTCTGCCTTGGCAAGTGCCTTTTCCAACCTCGCTTTTGCCTTTGCAATTGCCTTAGCGTTTGCAACTTCCTTCTTGGTCTGTGCATCCTCCTTCTTTTTCTCAGCCTGTGCCCTTGCCTCATCATCTAACTTTTTCTTCAGTTCCCTTTGGCTTCCCACATCGGCATCCAAGGTCTCAGGCATTTGACCTTCAACCGTTTTCACAACCTCAGGATCCAACACAGGTGGGCATTGAATCAGCTCAGGCTGTTTTCCTCGTTTCCTTTTTGGTGGCTCAGCATTGGGATTGCTGCCAGTTGCTGCGGTGCTGGGTCTGGGATCCTCATCCTGCTTTTCCTCAGGTGCTTGCTCCTCCATCGCTTCCTTGGCTAGCTTTGGGGGGCTCACCTCCACATAGCCACAAGGCCCCTCATCCACCTGGGAATCCTCGAGCTCCATCACCTGCGTCTCTGCCGCCGGGGTTGCATCAACCGAACTCTCAGCGAGGCTTGCAGAAGGTTCATCCTGCTCCCCAGCTTCAGGAAGAGCCTGCATTTCACATTGAATTGTTTGAGTACACATGGCGAACATGATGATTTCAGAATATGATTATGCCCAAAGTCAATGGGTCAGAAACTGGCCTTCATAGCACCTGGGTAGGTGTTAAAAAAGTTCCGTATTCGCACTGAATATGGTACCACCACATCCTAAGCTATGTGCAATGCAAACTGGAACATACACACACACACACATACTCAGAGCTTTAATGATAGCTAGCATGATGCATGCTTAGCCGCTTGTCCCCAGTTCAGGTAAGTAACCTTGTCAGCTTCACTGCCACCACCAGTGGGAGCACTCCCACATGCAGCTCCATGGTCAACACGGTCACCATTGGGTCCATCCTTAGCAGGCCGAGGGACTAAATATGTATATATATGTTATAATGCTAGTACACATGTGCTGTAATATTTAGACAAGTAACTTCGGGTACCATCTGTGACTCAGCTGGGGGATCAGGTTCAGCACACTCCATCTTCACATCCGGCTGCAGCTGCTGCTGTTGCTCCCCCATGACAACACTCACAATGATGGGTTCATCATCATACTCCACAGCCAGGTGTTCCTCGTCCTGATGTGTGATGATTCAACATGTGCATTGCATGGATCTACATTGCATGGATCAACATGTCCATCCAACAACAGCTGGTACATGAATCTCTCCTCAACTGGGTCGTTCGTCACATCAAGTAGTGCCGATGCAGCAGCAGCAGCAGTGGCACCAATAACCTGGAACCAAAATTGTTCATGACGAATAATATTCTAGGCTGAACGTATGCATGCACATATGTTGGTTCACACATTTGTTGTAGCACACCGGTCCCCACCTGTTGCCGCTTCAGATTGCGATAGGACACCACAATCGTCTTGAGAACACGGATCTTCTCACTCCTCCACATGTGTTGGGCTGGTGCATTGGGGTTGGACATGGCACTGCTTAAGAAAGTTTTAAATAATGAATTAATATATTGATCACCAAATTCTTAATAATGGTCTCCTTGCATTGGCTGTTCGGTTGGTCAGCACCACCAAGTGGGACATCAGCTTGCGAAGCCGAGCTGCTTCACAGTTGGCCCATTCCTTAGTGCAGTGGGGCTCCATATATGGGACAGGTACACACCAGCAGGTAGATGTCACAAATGTCACCAGCCACTACATGACACACATGTCATTTCACCCCATTGCATTAAGTTGAATCTAAGTTTCCCTGATAACTGCTTTGCCACCCCTGCGTCGATGTTGCTCACTGTGGAAGTTGGACCGCAAGCTCAGAAGCATCATAGCACCCTGCATGCATTGCAATCATGATCATAGCATACCATCACATGCACTGAATGCACAACTGCACATTTAATGCATGACATCACACACATGCATGTTAGACCAGCCTCAAAATCACCAAGATTTGGGATCTCATATTTCCAGCTTACGTTCAACTGGTACTGCCAGATGCAAAACGCAACCTCCTTTGCCAGCGTGAAGTTACGCTCCAAGTCACCCTCATCCACTATAGCCCGATCCCGGCTAATCCAGCACACAATAGCCCTGTCATCGGTCAGCATGATTTGGGGGCTATACTTCTCAGCGAAGGTCTTGAGAACATCATAGAGCTTCAAGCCAATTGCCTTAATGTGGCCATGACATGGCGCAACATCGAATCTATTACACACATATTTCATTACATGACTATTGTTGCCAGGGTACCGAGACTCGAAACTTCATCGGCTTGCTTACAAGAAGCTCATCCCCTTCCATGTGCTCCACCACCCGCTTCGCAGCAGCACCAGCACTCGTCATGGCTCAGGTGATCGAAAGAGCTAAGAACCGGATCACGGCTTCGATGGGAGTGGGCTGAGTGGTGGCTGTATGCTACTGCATGCCATCATATAGATAGATAGATAGATATATAGATAGATAGATAGATAGATAGATAGATAGATAGATAATATATATAGTACACCCAGTGCGACGACTAACAACTAAGATCAGGCAGTGGCCACCCCGAACATCCAGCACTAAGATCGGTTCTAGATCAAAAGTACCAAATTCCCTGGACAGCTTATGCACTCATTGCTCAGCAAGCGCGGGGGAAGCTGGTGCACCTCTCAGAGCACGTGCTCGAAGTAGTCCCATGGCCACCGCACACTGATGCAAGGGAGCAAGCTAAGTTGTGTATTGGTTGTTTTATTCGATCAAGTCTAGAAGAAATAAGTTATCTCAAGTGATCTTCATGCAACACCCATGGATCACCATCAAATACATCAACATGCTGCTTCGGACAGCTTTGGGCCAATGCAGCCTGTGAGAGGGCAACCGGTCAAACCCGATGGGATTGAAGCCAACCAGGGATTAAATCAATGGGATAGGACCAAAATCAATGCCTTTTATGTACATCAATAAGCATTAATATGATGGTTGGCTTATGTTGGCCCCCAGAATTGGCTCAGCACGGTCTTCGGTAACTTTGATTTTCAGAACCATGCTGAGAGAGTTTTTGGCCGAGTATAGGCTCACAACCTACTTTGACAAACATAGGCTGAGCTTAGTTTCGGATGTCTAGGGTTTGGCTTGAGGAAGGCTCATATGGCAGTCTTCCACCATCCAAAGGCTAGGTAGTCCATTGCTTCTGCTCAGCCATCACTGGAAACCAACTTTTTTGGGGGGTTCCCCATGTGAAGAAAACATAATATAACAGTTGCTTAAGCATAAGTTTCTTGGTGGTTTACCCCCTTTTATTACCCATCATAATCCCACCATTTCAGAGACTCAGACAAACCATGAAAAGGAACCATTCATGTCAGTAGAAAAAATCGTTACTTGATTAAAACCATGAAAAGGAACCATTTATATATATTAAAAAATCATATCTAAAACCATTACTTGATTCAGAAACCACCCCTCATCATTCACCACCATCAGCAGCCACCCATCCACCCCACAGGCCCCACAGGCGTCGCCTTCGCTTCCTCCGCGGCCCCGAAGAGCCGCGCTGTGCGCGGGGCTTCTGCCAGCTGCGAGGCGCAAGAAGTGGCAGCATGGACCAAGGACTGCCGCAGGTCCTGACCAAGGGCAGTGATGGACCAAGGGCGGTGATGGGTGGATTGGGATAGGTGATGTCATGGTGATGAGTGGTTGATCATCTAGTTGATTAGTGAAATAGTGATTAAGTTGTTGGTTCTCTGGTTTAGTGTTGTTATGGCTTATGGATTGAATTCTGGATATATGATCAATGAAACTGATTAATGGTTGATGATGGTAGATGGCTGAGTGGGGAATGGTAAATGGTACTTGATGGATGAGTTCATGATGGGTTCTGTGATGATGTATTCATGGTGGTTGAATTCTGGACAGTTCTGGATTATCATCACTGACATTGATCAGTGATTGATTATGTTCAATATATAATAATATGATGGCTGAGTCGTGAATGGGGGAGAGAGGTAGATGATTAGATGATTGATGAGTCGACCATGGTTAATTGGCAGTGGTTCATGATGACCACGTGCTTGATATCTTGAAGATGAGTTTAGTGATGATTGGCAATGAACTAACGGCTCGATGATGGGTTAAGCAATGGTTGTAGCCCGGCGGCCTTTTGATGGTCAAGATTTATTTAAAAATGATTGATTAAGAATGATTGTTTTTTATATCCTCTGTCCCTCCGTCTCCTGGTCGTTGATGTTGTTTCTTGTTGGTCATAGCCATCCACCTCACTAAATAACCACCATCATCGCCAAGTACTACATACCATCAACCAGTCATCGTATGCATCCCCCATGCTGGTTTTATCCGTCCATTCCATCCATCAATTTCCCATCACTTTACAAACATCAAACCCGTCAGAAAACCATCACCAACCAGCAATTGACCATGAAAAACCCACCAACAAACCATTCATCATTAACCACCAATCATCATGAACCATCATCATTAGTTGACCATCGGACCATCAGTATTAGCCATGATGAACCATCATCAAATACAATTCACAATCATCAACCATCATTCACCATCATTGACTTATCATTATCCACCATTCACCATCATTAACCAATCATCAACTTATCATTAAGTAACCATGAATGAAACCCAAAAATCACCATCAACCTCCTTGTCATCTCCTCCTGCCCCAGCATCCTCCATCTCCCTGGTAGCCACCGCCGGCGCCACCGCCGCACTGCCCCCGAAGAAGCCCAGCGCGCGCAGAGACGCCACGCGCTGCCGCGAGCGACGCAAAAGGAAGCTGCGACGGCCACCTGGAAGCGCCAACGCGCAGACGAAAGAGAAAGGATGAAATCTTTGACTAAAAAACTGTAGTGAATTACTTGACTAAAAAACTCACTGATTGATTTAAAAAAGAAACCACTATTTTATAAAACTATAATACTAAGCAACCATAATTGCGCATGTCTCTTCATTGTGATTGATTATTCTATATTATTCAGTAATGCAATAATGACAAGCGGCACATTTTCATCGTAATGAACCAAAAATGCATGCAGGATGGCATTTTGGATTCATAGCATTGACAAGTGCCAATGATGATCACACACAATTTCCATATGACAATGACATGTTTTCAACAACCGCGACATGTAAGACCATCAATGGACAACTCACAAATTATTCAGTTCTGTATTCACCATTTTGTGTTCACTAAAATATGAAATGGTTCATGCACTCTGCTGATCCTAACAAATCTAACACGAACCATCACGAACCAAACATTAACTCTGGAAGTAGCTGGCATCTCTCCTGCATTTTTGTTGCTCGAGCAGTTGAACGAAATTACTTGCTCTCCAGCATTTTCTGCTTGTTCTCCCTACGACTTGTAGCCCTTTGAGCTTTACGAATCCCAAGCAGCATCATGACCCATGGATCTCGGCCATGCCGCCCCAGATCTGCCGAGACGCTTGCGGGGCCGCCCAGGGCGGTGACATCCAGCAGGACGTCGTCGGCTTCCACGCAAAGGTGCTCGTCGCCGCGCGATCGACAGACCATGTTCCACAAGGCCTCGGCCATGGTGGCTGAAGAGTGGCCAAACAAGGGCTGAATAGATGATTGATCACGGATTATTATGAGTAATGAATTGGTGGTTAGTAGATGGCTAATAGATTGTTAATAGATGGTCAATAGATGGTTAATAGATGGTCAATAGATGGTTAATAGATGCTTAATAGATGTTAATAGATGGTTCATAGACGGCTTGAGGCTTGCTTGGTTCATTGTTGAAAGTGGCCAAAATGATCTTTCAATGATGGATATATAATTGATGGTTCTCAGTTGCGATTGATTATTCATGCTGGATGATAGTCCTGGCAGACTGGACACCAGCCATCAAATCAAACAAACATAGCTGGGAGCCGGGTTCACCTAGGAGGGGGCAACGGAAACTGCCTGAAACTGCCTTCAACTACTGGAGGGACGTGATGCTGTTGGGCATGTGGCACTGGGATGCGCTGGGAGAGATTCACTGCAGATGGGGCCACCATCCATTCAGCAACGGAAAGGCATGGGTAGGAACGTCCAGCATTCAAATGGCTCTGGACTCAAACCACTCTACTCAATCCTGGCAAGCACCTGAACCTGCAAATGCTCCTTGATCAAACAGTCCTGCCTCAGAAATCCGCGCAAAAAAAATAACAAAATCCAGCATTTCGACAATCGAAGTCCATGCTAGCAACTCGCACAAACTTTCCGGGATTATGGCGAAATTTCCTCAAACCATCAGTGAATGTCCAGTTTTGATGACAAACTGAGGCCCGACAAACTCAGCGCAAAGAGTGACAAGAACTTCACCTGTCTGCATTGATAAAGACTCCTGTTCATAGAACCACGCACATAAGCGCGGACCCTAGTCGTGGCATACCCTACTCACCACGTTCATGATACTGTAGCTGGTGTAAGCCCAGCACCTGCAAACATTCACCAACTAATTTCTTCACCGGTGCTGGAATGATTTGATGCCATTGCGCAGGTGCACATATGACGTGTTCGATGACACGTCTCAACTGCCTTGAAATATGTTGAAATGGAAGTCCCAAAAGTCCCAAACATCAACAATAGATCCATGCTGCACCACCCTCGCACACCGCAACTGTCCTGGCTTCCTTTTTACTGGCATATGGCCAGGTCATTGCCAGCAGGCTGCGCCCACCGCTGGCTTCATCAAGCAACTGGTCTACATCCCGGGAGGCGGCGGAAGCATCGGAGCTTGTGAGCTTCCCCTGGGTGGCTGAGGAGGTGGCGGAAGGCTCTTCCTTCGGCCAGCACTTTGGTTTTGCCTCGGTGCCATGCGCTCGGAAAAACGGAGAAAATTGTCTGCAAAAGCCACTTTCAATGTTTGAACATGTTTTGGCGTTGAAGATTTTGAAGTCTGGGACATGTGGCTTTCAATGCTTTCCATGAGGGGCACTGTGGTCTGCTACCGTTAAATTCCAGAACAATCATCTAGGAGCGCCAAGCTACACCGCAGCCCCTGGCATGAGCGGCTCCTTCCCAACATCCACATCGTATTGGATTTGCCTTGGCTCGTTCCCCAACTTGCACAAATCAATCCATCAGGAGACAGTGCAAACTCCGAAAGTAGCATTTTTGGACTTGCATGTGGTTCGGGTGGGGCAGAACATGCATTTCAAAACTCCAAAGCCGCTGTCCAATTTAGCGCCAAGCTACGCGGTTTGCGCCTTCTCCACATCATGGTCCTTCAGCACGAGCTTGTAAGCATCGCGCAATGCATTGACGCAGAAATAGGCAGAGACGAAATGCCTTGGTCGGATGCCAAGCTGTCCAGATCCCAGTCCTATCGTTCCATGTTTCTGCGGGTTGATGAGCTATGGTCCAAGAATGTCAAAGAGCTGCAGCAAATGACTACACGAATATGAGGACATCATATGAAAAATTCTTAAAGTCGTAAGGATTTCAAATGCCCTGTTGACTCATGCGGCTTTCTGATGATCTGCATGAGTTTTAAGACCAAGGTGAGTCTAGCGGGTGCACAAGCCCAAACGTGCAGCAGAAACATCAGCTTAGACCTAGCTGCGGGACCACCAGCAGGATCCAAAGCGGGACCAGTGATCCTCGACGAATGCGCCGATTTGAGCACAGGGTCAGGAAGGGCTCTTCATCCACTAAGACAAAGAAGGGGGTCATGGACAGTGTGAGGATGAGCCCTCGCAGCCCGACCAACAGCAGAAGCCGGTCCAACACCTTCTTCACATCGGCTTCTGGCACCTGAAATCAGAAACAAGCAACGAAACCTTCGCCACAGGTGCCTTGTAATTACAAACAAAGGGCATTAAAATTCAAAATTCAATTTCAACACTTTCATATATTAGTGCTCCAACAAGCGCGAGATAAACATGCAAGTTGCACACCGGAAATACGACAGTTCGTTCAAGGCACACATGCAGCGAGGTGGAATGGACCTGCGAAGCCAACATTCAGCAGCGCTGTTTTTTGAAGGCGCACTCCGGGGAGCATTGTGTTGGCCAGGAAGGCAGATCCAAGGAGAAAGGCCACCACAGCGATGCCAAAGGACACCAAGTTCTCATTCGACACCGAAAAAGCGTCAACTATGCTTTTCGCTTGGGAAAACATGATCTGAGAGACTTCGGTCAAAGCAGCCCCAGTGTCTCGTACAAAATGATCATCACTTATGCTATTATAGACATCGTCTCGCAGCCAGTCCGGCATGTGATTCCAGTGTTCTTTAAAGTGTTTGAAGCATTTAGTCTTACGAGTATTCTGGCACCAATCGGAAATACCTACAAGAGCGCGGGTAGCACCTTGGATCGCTGGCTTGGAAAATTCCTTTTCAGCGATTGCAAAACTTACATCCAGCGTATGAGCCAAGCGCCATGCTGGCATTGTGATGGACGCCACTAGAATGGCAAAAACGAGCACCAAAATGTCCAAGAGGCCGTGTAAAGCCAAAAAAAGCTTGTGCGAGGTGAGAGTGACGGAGCGTGCGGTGAATATGGCTTTCAATAGGGGGTTCAAAGAAACGCTAAGCAAAAAGCCAGCCAGGAGAAGCTCCATCTTTGCTTGGCGATGTTGAACTGGAAATTTGTCGTGCTGATACTTGTTGTCCTCCTCAACTTGGTTCTTGCCAACCTGTTCTAGTAGTAGTTCCACGATCCTATCGAAGCCTACCTTCGCCGCCGCAGATGCCAAACGCTCTTGAAACAAAAACTCTTCGTAGGAATAACCCGACAAGCTTGCGAAGAGTGGCACAAGCACCCTCTCAAAGGTCTCCCCTTGTTCTTTCAAGATGTGAAGCACCTTCTGCCCGAACAGAACACTTGCGGCATGAAGCCGTCCGCCTGCAAGTGGGCCAAAGCTGTCCTGGGGTTCTGTGAACCGCAAACTGAAGATGGCTTCCCTCCCCGGTACGTTTTCAAGAGTCCAGTGCGACTTGTCGCACTGACACGCCTGCCAGGCATATGTCTCAAACTCTTTCTCTTTCCAATGGAGGCCAACGGCCAAATCTTCCAGCGTCACGAACTTGCTGCGAATCTTGATGTCTTCCAAGCGGAGTGAAGAATGAGTTTTGTCCCAGTCACGGCCGATGATGTCGTACGATGGCCCAAGCACCGTTGCATTGCCTGAGCCTTGGCTCTGCCAGTGGAATTTCCAAAGGGATTGGGAGCTGCTCCAGTGGGTTGGTATGTGGAATCAAATCTTTACAGCCATGGCTGGTCCGACTATGTAAAAAAATGTATACATTGATGACAAAGTCTTCAACTTCAAATGCTCACTTCAAAGAACCAATTCGGCTTTCTCCCATTGTAGCTGCAATCTGGCAGATAGGCATTTCCACAAATGCCCTTGAAGCCACATACCTCAGTAAGCACAACTCTTCAGGTTGTTGGAAAGTCAGCCAACAATTTGGGCATGGGGTTACATTCGTTCTAGACTCATGGTCTTGATCAAAAAGCTGGATGATATTGGAACACTTTGCAAACCAGCTTGTGTTGTGCCGGCCAAGGCCTCGGGATACCTTCACCGAAACACTCAGGTGCTAGCCGACACTTCTATGATCTATAATACAATCTACATTGGACATGTGTTTCTTCATCCCCCTACATAGGGCCTCACAATACTTCAAAATGCATTTTGCACCAAGCCGGCTTCTTGATGTCTTCCCTGTTCAAAACCAAGCTGCAAGGAGCACACGGCAAGGGGCACACTTCGCCAAATGCCCTGGCGGAGCTGCAGGGAGGCGTAGTCAGGGCAAGGCTCCTCCAGGGTTTCCCCCAACTCCCCCGTCATCAATGGAACTTTCTGCCATGGCCAAGTTTTTTTTGCCAGGGCTTCCCACGGATTTGTCATACCGAACGTATTGTTAGTCACGGCCAAGTTGCAGCTTAAAGGAAATTGCGGGCAAATCACCTGTCCTTGTTGATAATTTTACGCCACTGCGTTGCGACGGTGTAGGGCACATCCAAGTCTAGAGCAGCTAAACGCGCTTCCATAAGCCGCCCTTGTCGACGAAAGTCCATGTAGCCCAGGACGTTGGTCATTCTGCACAAAACGGATCAACGGACAGCTGAACCG
>VSDK01027636.1:20606-113144 GCA_009767595.1 Symbiodinium kawagutii
TTCCCCCCCAACGCCTCGGCCGAAGCGGCAGCGAAGGGTCGTGGGACGACGGGCCCTGGGCCACCCACCCTGGGTGGTCCACCCACCCTTGGGTGGTCCACCGTTGGTGGTGGAAAATGGTGAAAGATGGACTGAAATGTTTCCTGCAACTGAATCTTTATAGCCACGGCATGCCACAGCTGTCGGTGCCCAATGGCAAATAGTTGTCCGAAAGGGTGTTGATGGTCGGTCAGGGCGTTGAAATATGTTGACTTTTGGAGTTGAATCGGTTGAATAATGTTGAATATAGATGAATATGGTTGGATCTATAGCCACATGATGCCACATGTAGGTCACAGTTCGCGCTGGCCAATAGCTCACCACAGAAGCACCGCGACGCGCCTCACGCTCATCTGCCAGTGCAGCCAGCAGAGTTCTCAGCAGCTCGTGGGCATCTTGCTGCGACCTGAGCGCGCCAGGGTTGGGGTTCACCACGTGGCGGTCCGAAATGCAACGAGGCCGGGGAACGCGAGCCAAACGAATTGGAACTGAGAAGGCTTCGGGGTGTCTCTGGTTGACCGGCCATGAAATCTTGATGAAAATCCCACATTGCAACTCACATCAGTGGTTGGCTGACAGTAGACACCCATCGCTTCTCATCTTTCGTTTTCTCGTGGTTTATTGAACAATTGGGATGGACCACCAATGACACCATCAACAGTCGAATAGCCCAGAAGTGAGACGCAAACCATCCCCAAACTTTAGATCTGCCTCAGGCCGCTTTTTAGAAAAAAACAAAGTTTCAGCCACAGCCATTTACAACCAGTGACCGATCCAAATGGTTGAATATTACTGCTTCAGGTGGTTGATATTGGTTAATTCCTACGTTCCTTTGGCACCTATGGATGTGAAAAAACACACGTTCTGGCTTACCCTCTGGTAAACTAACATGGCAATGGAAAATCCACCATTTTGTTAGGAAACCCAGGAAATCATCCATTTATGGTGGATTTTCCATTGCCATGTTCGTTTACCGGAGGGCATGTTCCAAGTTGAAACCCAGCTGCGCAGCAATCGATTCAGGGGAGCCAAGCCTATGATCGGCTGTGATCTTGTGATCCACAGCTGTGATCTTGTGATCCAGGTTCTTTTCTTTGCTTCACTGGGTGTTTCTCTGTTAATGGGGGGCCCAAGTCATCCACTGAATTCATCCTTTTCAGCAGTAAGTGCATCCATTCCATTCTGATGAGAAAGCTGCAATATCCCATGTAAAAACCATCCAATGATCACCGTAATAAGGTATTTTTTGGATGGCAATTCAAAGCATCAAAAACTTGGAGGTCTTATGAGAAACCTGGAAGTGACCATGGCAGCGATTTTATGCCGAGGTGCTTCCCTTGATACCAGGCGTATCTCTGCGCAAGTTGCCCTAAGATCTCCTCCACGGAAGCATGCGAGTCCTTGGGGATGGAGGATCGAAGGTGAGAAATCCACAGAAAAATGCGATACACACAGCTTGTCACATGCGTAAATGATGCGCATATAAAATTATGGATATCACATCTATTCATCTATTTTTCTTGTCCATCAATCTGTTTGGGTATCTATCTATGTTTGCAGTATCCATCTATCTGTATGTCGATGTGTATATGGATACTTGATTTGCTTATGACTCTGTGCATGCATAATGCATGTAGTACACCTGCTTCGACCAGCTCCATTTCATTGAAACCAGGTTCTGCATGTTTGTGCAATCGTTTAAACTTTTTAAGGCACCTACTATAGTTCTGTCTTGTTCCTTCCCAGCCTTTGGCATTCTTGTTTGGCTACGGCTACATCTACAGAAAGCATCAACAGGCCAATCTGCAACTCCAAACCTCAAAACACTCAAGCAGGTTGGGAGTAATTTAGGTGTGCCGGATCCCAGAGGCAACATGCATCGTTTTTTTGCAAAGCCACTATAGTCGGTGCTCAGAGGGTGATACCAGTAGTTCACAACAGTAACAAGCGAACTCATCCCATTATCCTACATTGGTCAACCCCACCATCATCACTACATCAATGACTCTTAACCACGTGATACTAGTTGTTAGGCTAACCCATCATTAACCAATCATAACCAAACATTAAATGAATAACTTTCATATTAGACTAGGTGATCAAGGAATATTAACCACGTGATAAACCATCATTAGCCATTAGTGCTTAATCACTCTCAACCACTGAAGCCATCACTTAACCATCGCCAATCATAAATTTAGACTTAATAGTAATGAACTAATTAACTAATCATTAAGTAATCAATTATTAATCATTAATCATGCCCTACCCTTCCAGTTACCTTGATAGTAGGTAACCAACCCTAAAAAACAATGGTAGAAACCAGCTGGTAACCTACTATAGAGGTAACTGGAAGGGTAGGGATGGATTACTTAATCAATAGACTAATCATAATCAACTAATCATTAATTAACTAATCATAATCAACTAATTGACTAATCAATTAATCATTAATTAACTAATCCTATCATTAATCACTCCGACTTGGCGCCATCCTTCCCACCTTCGGCGCGGCGTTCAACACGCCGAGCCACGCCTCGCAAGTCGCCCAGCAGCCTCTGCAGCGCCCGGCCGATGCCGCCCAAAGCGGCGGACGTCACGGTGTCGAACCTCGCCCCGGCGGTTCGGTCGATTGCATGCGCCCGGTTCGGGGTAGAAAACTGGTAGGGAATGATAGGCAGCTCATGGTGAGGTCATCGTTGAGAATGGTGGATTGCGGGTTGATGATGGGTCAATTGATCAAACTGGAACTGGGGGATTAAGCACTGATGATGGTCGATTCATTGTTGGTGATGCTGGATTGAGGGATTACACTCGTGATTTCATGATGGATGCTGGATAGGGGTGGATAATTCGCGGTAATGGTCAATCGTGGGCGATCAATATTGGTACATCAAAGCAGGGCGAAACACTAGCAATATCGCTCAGGGCAAAAACTGATGGCTTAGAATGTCGTCTATATGTAGCAATGATGACAAACCCGACTTCTCCTTGTCAATGATAGCTGATCATGGCGAGCACAAAGCAAATCATAGGTTCATAGTAGCCTCTGGGCCTGACCAGTTGGTACCTCTGCTATTAAATTGCGAAACCTTGCTCGGGAAAGCACCTGAAAAGCCGTGGTGATCCAATGACCGCCGGATAGCTAACAAAGGAGAACCAACCATGGGAGACCTACAGTATGCTTCTTCATGATAAATGGCACATCTTCTCAAGGCAGTGACACTTCGACCCGCGGCTACCAATGGCATGGCTACCAAAAACAATAACTGTGCCGGTGAATACCTGTGAAATTTCGTAGCCCTGCCAATTTTCCAAGGATGAGCCAACAAAACAGGTCTGGCAGCCTGAGCCTCCATCAGTCGTTAACCCTGGTTGCAGTGTTTGTTGCGCAGTGTTGTTGCTGACCAAGGGAAGGGCAGGTTGCCAGTGGTTGCTGGGTAACCGCCAACTCCAAAAATTGCAATGTGAACCCCCATGTGCGCATTGGACGCACTTGGAAAGCATGCTCAACTGGGCAGGCATTCCCCTTCCTGAAAGTTGCTGGAAACTAATGGAACGGGTGGCGTGAGTCTCCAACACTTCCACCAAAGGGACTTCCAAACCTGACCTTGAACATCCTCAGACAGTTTGTACTGGTTCTTGAGTAGTACAGCTTCCATCTTCTCAACCCACACTTTCACAAGTAATAGCATCATAACCTTCGAAAGCAAACAACACCACCCAACACCTCCAGGCACCACCAACCACCAGCAACAACCACTACACTGCCGCATGGGCCCCGTATGGGTCATACAGTTTGTTGTTATCATCCCCGATTACCAGCCATTAAAACCCCCTATCAAAACATTAAGAAACCACTATATAGCAGTTGTATCACTGTATATCATTGTTGGTGATTCCCCCCTATCATTAAGCAATAATATGGGTGTTTCTCAAAGTAGGGGTACCCCCAAATCATCTAGTTATTAACTCTTTATAGTAATAAACCAAGCATTTTTGGGGTACCCTATGGCTTGAGAAAGCACCATTAGTCATCCCTCAGCAAGCCATGAACATTGGGCATCTCCTGGCCCAAACTCCTGGGCATCTCCTGGGCGCATCCTGCGGCTGCGCAGCTCTCGTGTGAAGGTCTCCGTCTGCGCCAGGCATTGCACCACCGAGGCCAGGTAGCACGTGTTGCCCAAGTTGTTAAGGCCCTTGGGGCCTGGGCAGCAGGGTCCATCCCTTGGCACATGACCTGCTTACTGAAGCTACTTCTGAGGTGAAAAATCCCCAGGAACTGCTTGAAGTCAGTGGATGATCAGGTTTGCTATCTGCATTTCTGCTTGTGGTTGACGTGATCAACTGTAGCCGGCTTGCTAGTTGGTGGCCCAGGAGCGGTTGATTTTGCCGGTACTCTTTTTGTTTGGCCAGCTGTTCGCTAACTTTGGGCATGTTCAACTATGATTAAGCAGAACTGGGCTTATCAACCATCAGCCATTGTGTGTAATGAACCATTATGGACCAGCACTGCACCGCCACTGTTGTAAGAACCATTGCTTAATCATTTATGATATTCACTGCCGATCAAACCACATGTGTTACGGTGATTTCACTGATTATAGCAAGTAGTTTGCGCTCCAAGATGTTCCATTCGCCACTACTGCATTTTAATCATTCGTTTATCTGGTGCTATTTAACCATTAGGAACTGCCACCCTGAAACATACATGTTTGACCGTTATTTTCGCACTACTTACTATCATACACCAATGCTGCTCACCATTTGCAAGCCATGATTGGCATTGTTGAAGCAACAGTGTGTTCTTAAATGATCGCCAGTAACATCACTACCAACCAGCATTCACCACCATCAATCATGATTATTTACCACTAGTTACCTCTGGTGAGCTCACCTCGAAGTGAAAAACCCAGGATCTGTAGATGGCAAATCAATTGTTTATAGCTGTTGGCTATTAAGCCTTTGGTTATGGAGGTGGGTCTAAGTTAATTAACTAATTGAGCGATGGCTTTGATAATAATTAAGCCTGTTTGTAGTCTTTACCTTCACTGACGACTATTGGTTATGGAGATGGATCTGCCTTTACGCACTAGTGCATCTCCTTTTGGCAAATGGCTTTTCGACCAACCATCATGGATCATTACCATCTATTGTCTGTCTCCCTTGCAGTTCCCAGTAAATCGATCCGTGTGGGATCTTTCGTTAGCTGATTCACCTATGATTGACAATATTCAGCTGGATCTTCCATAACCTGTCTACACTTCAACCAACCCTTTGGTTCCAAGTGCAACTGTTAACAGATCTTCCATTACCCACTGGACAATTGGTCAGCTGGCTGGTGCTTTCAAACCTTGTGAAGCATTGTGGTCAACCAACCAAAAAATTCGTTTGTACAAGAGAAAAAAACGGGAAAAAACAACCTGTTGGAAAACACCAACCAGTATTCACTAACCAACATGGCCTCTCCTGTTTTATCCAACTCGATGGAGCACTGCCCTTGAAAAAAGCCCACCACTTCTTGAGCACCTGTTCCGTGGAACTTCGCACTGTCCGAAGCTGCACCCTTGACCTGCGCCTAGTGGCACCGCAACGAACGTTGGTGAATGAGCAACGGATACGGGGATGCGATGGGAGAATCCGAGGGACATCTATCAATGTAAGGATTTGTATAACATGATTTCACTGGTTTTGTTGGGGCAACTTGCTGAAGAAGCAAGAATTCCACGGACTCAACATTGAGGAACAACTGTTAGAGATATGGGTCTGGAAACTAACAAATCTGGGAATTAGCAAGAATTGAAATGTATGAAATAGGAGAGCTATAGCTACCAAACCTGGGGGTATGACCAAGATAGGAGGTAGCTGCTGGATCTTTAACAATTTCGCACCTACCAGTTTTTGGTAGATATATATATATATATATGAATTCTACTTGCGTTGATTGATATGACTTGACATCATTGATAAAACCAAGGACTAAGCAAGGACTTGGGACACAGTGGTACACATTGTTGCAATAGTATCTTTGGCTCCAATCAAGCGAAGCCAGATTCTGCCACTCATAAACACTTGATGATCATGATCACCCCCGAACATCAAATCCTCCTCATCACCATCATCACCAGCATATGTAATGACAAGTGGAAAGCGAATGAGCGTATTCCGCCTGAAAACTCATCATTGACAAATGATTGAAAGTAAATTGAGAGAGCGCGTCAAGAGTAGACTACACTGATAGGCAATGATTTCAGGACATGCTGAAGCGCGTTTATATACAAGTAAAAAAACAATAAATGCACCAACATCCCATGTATACAAAACACGCTTGCACGCTTCTTCACGCACACGCGCACACAAACATGTGTTTGTTTGTTTTTTGTACACAGGTGAAAACAATGCAGCTGGAAAACAAATTCCTTGACTGTCAAAGCCCGCGCCCGGCAGGAACTTTACAGAAGCGGGCATGGTCTATACAACATCGGGAAAAACAAAGAAAATCGTGCAAACTAGCCACAGTCGAAATCTTGAGATAGATCGGCCAGCAAGAAATGATAGCGTTCAAAATGGAAGCGGCTGGCAAAGTGCAGCGTGTATGCATGTACTGACATGAAAACATTCATAATCATCCGTATGTAAATATTTTAAAAAATGCAAATGCACATGTATAAACATCCAAGCAGTATCTGCCAAAAGCCGGAAAATCAACATCAAAAGGCACACCATGCTCTACATAGGTGGGAATGTCCAGCTAGCCATGCCATTTTAAAAAAAGGCATGCATATCGAATGACTCTGTGATAAACGCATGAATCCTGACCGGTTGAGATTAAAACACAAAACGTCAGTAGATAATAATATTGACCCTATACTACAACTAGGCACCAATTAGCATCTCTTGATTCAAACAAACCATGAGATACTTCCATCAGCAACACTCCTACAACCAATCCCTCTTCAGAACTAGAAGGCCCAGGGTCATCAATCTGACCAAAAAATGACAAAATTAACAACTCCTCTGTTCTCATCCGACCGATTCTCCACCAAAAAAACAAATGGGAAATTATGGGAATGACATCTCCTTGGTGGACCTGACCCTTGCTCCTTGGTGGCACTATGACCGAGCTACATGGGCATCCATCAGGATCTGCTGGAGCTCTGGTCCGCTGAGGACTTTGATCAAACTCAGTGAAGCCGCGGCAGCCCTGGGACCTACCGTGGATCCCTGACTGCGTGTCACGGCACAAATGGGCAAACCAACCAACAAATCAAGAAACGCAAACATACACGGAATCCGCATGTGGACGCGTAACATAACATTTGACAATTGAACCATGAACTACCATCATGATGGTCCAATTGTCAAAAATGTTATGCTACAATATCGATTGACAATTTGATCATGAATCCACCTCGGAATCATGTGGTAGTTCTTAGCCGCGGAGATCATTCAACTACCATCATGATCTCCGAGGCTAAGAACTTCGTTGCTGACCCGTGGTACTGACCCAAGCCACGAGGCACGCCATGACTGGAGGTTGCGCCCAGGAAAATGCTGCCGCCATGGGTGAAGTCTGGTGAAATGATGCCAAAAATAAGGATAAGGAGGATCACAAATAGATCATTTCAGCTCATATTGGCGTTAGGTGGTGGAATCTCAAGAAGAAATAACCAAGTATTGGTGAAATACGGTGAAATATGGCGACATCTGCCACACAAAAAAAAACAAGAAACAATGAACCAACACAAATCAAACCAACCACCAACAAGAAACACACTGACAACCAACAAGAACCACAACAACCACCAACCAACCAAGCACCAACCACCCACCACCAAGTAATCCCAACAACCAACCAAGCACCACCACCTGTTGTTCCATGACCCTTTGAAACAACCCCCAGGGCTCTCGCGACGCCCAGCAGCTCCTCCGGCGTCTTCTCACCCAAAATCCGTCGCACTTCGGCACGCAGCACGGGCGCGCCATCGGCTCGGTCGGCGCCCATGGCAACGATGGCAGGGGCAAGCGCTGCGAGGGTAAAGTCGATGGTGGCACATGGTGGTTCATGAATGGTTAAATGTGACTAATTGGTGGGCTGATGGATGCTACTGGTGGTGCATTAGTGGTTAAATGATGGCTTAATCAATATATAATGGTCCGTCCATGGTGCTTAGAACTCACTGCTGATTGCTGATATCTAGAACGTCACTGGCAGGATTTTATTCAATGTTCAGGCCTGGTTCTGAACTCGGAGTTGCTATCGCGTCTTTTGATTATCTCATCATACCGCAAAATTGTCGCGACGGGGGTAGCACCCATTCATTGAAGAGTTGAAATTATGCTCATTCCTCCCTGCTGTTCAGCGTTTTCCTGCTTTGTATTGGATCCCAGCACTGGGCAACTAATCCACCATCATTGCTGTTTGTCGCGGAAATAAAAAAACACAGAAGTCACCTTATTTTGTTGCAAAACCCAGGGTTTCCCCACCAAAAAAAATAGCTGATTTTCCATTGCCAAATGCTCATCAGCTTGGGCATCACCAGCACCGCCGGATGACAGCGCACTAAGAAGCTGAGCCAAGCTGCGGGGTCCAGTGATGCCATGGCGGTGTGGCTGACAGCGTTCTGGTCATGACCAGAAGATAGTATGGCAAAGGACTGAGTTCACAAATAATTCTGAGTTAACAACTGTTGGTCAAGGGTACTTGCGCTTGCACATGATCCAACTGGAACTGGGCCAGCAAATCATCCCGGATCCCTAGCTGGTTTCGAATGGATCAAAGGCTTTTGTTGGAGGAGAAGTGCCAGGAAAGCATCGTATACAATGGTACCCAAAGCTTTGGTAGGAAAAGTGCCAAGAAACAGCAATATAAATGGCCCTGTTGAACCAATTGACCATGTTTCACTGAACAAATGCTTGGAAACCACCACAAATGATGGCAACTCTTCGTCACTTTCCTGGATGTTCCATGGTAACCGTTGCGGCCGCACCGTGGAAACGGTACCAGGTGACGTTGGGGGACTTCAGGTCCAGGTGGAGAATCTTCACCTCGCCCATTTGGATGTCCGCAGGCGTGCAAGGATGATCATCCCACTGCTGGGAAGTGGTTAGTATTAGCGGTTACCTAATCACCATAATAAGCAATTAATGGCTACTAACAACTTGCCAGTAGTAATAGTGGTTAATTACTATCACCATCTATCACCATAAGCAACTGATGGCTACTCACTAACGTAAGTAATTACGTAGTAATGATGGTTATTGCCTAGCATTTCTAGTAGTACTAACCATAAATGCATGATTCGTAATACTGGCAGCAACTACTATAAGTAGCTATCAACTAGTAATAGGGGGTAGCAATTATGGACAGTAACTAAAGTTTGTGTGCGATCTTTTGTGAATGGCTGAACTAACCATGGGTACGTTGACCAGCAGCAAAGCCCAGGCTGGAAAGGTGTAGGGTATAGACAGATATACAGGTGTCAAATAGTGAAACCCAGTGTGATTGTTAGAGTTTACACCTAAGACTGATGAATGATTTGGCTATCTTAGGGGCACCCTATTTCGAGAAACACCCACATATGTGTGTAGATGTGTTGGGTTCAGTCGGCCAGTCCCTCTATTAGCCAACACTTTTTTCGTCAATAGCGCCTTCCATCAAGTCACCCTGTGCCATCATGATTGCCGTCGACTATCATTCACCATCAATCACCCGTTATCAAAGAGCAAATGACATCAAGTAACGATCAACCAACCACTTTTCAACCATCAATCATGTCGATCATCAAACAATATTCAAACATCAACTAATCCACGAATTCCCTTAATCATCATGAGTGACCATCAAATCATGATCAGCCATGGTCACCATCTACCAGCAATGAAATTTATGTTGGCTGTTTCTTAACCATCCCCGATATCATAGCTATCATTAGTCATTTTACTACCCCCTTAAGTAAAGCATCATATACCCTGCTTGTGGGTCATGATTCCCTATGATGAATCATCCGTCACCATCAACCAGCGCCCACATCATGAATAGGCGTTTCTCAAAATAGGGTGCCGGGGTTGCCCCAAATCATCCAAGTCATTAATCATTTGTAGTAATAACCAAACAATTTTAGGGTTCCCTATTTTGAGAAACCCTCCAAATCATGATGGATTCAAAATGTGATGAACCATGTGTCAATACTGGGGAAAATAGAAAGGATTTTATTCAAACTGCCAACCAGTTATTCTTGTTGGCTGTTCCCCCTATGAGAAGCCATTACTAATGGCTTTTAACCCCTATAACATTCTCGAAAAGCCATCACTCAATCATGATAGCCGCGATTTTCCCTAGAATTGTTGGTTTTCGACCCTTGTAAGACCCTGCAAACACCTTCATGATGTCGGGTATAATCCCGTACTATGAGCCATCAGGAGCCATAATCAGCCATCAGGTCACCCAGGTCACCATCAACCTACCACCTGCTCCAAGACACGTGGTGCAAATAAGCAACCTCAGAGCAAAACGAGATGCGAAGCGGCGAAGGGTGCGCATGTCATAAGTTCAATGGTACTGCGACTGTGGGTGCTTAATGGTGACTTGATAATGGTTGATGGTTCAGTAAATGGTAACATAATAGATGGAAAAGGCTTGATGGTAACTGTGATTTAATGGCTAATGATGATGTAGTTTGGGTAAGGGTATTCTTGCTGATATTTGCTGATCACTATTGAGGATCTATGATAATGGTCAGTCATGATGGATAATCGCAGCATTGCTGATTAAACCACTTGCGTCATATGCGCACAGAGATCAGAACCACATATGTTAGGAAACCACTGAAGAACCACACATTTTCTGAATGATCCAAGCACTGTGAATGAACACACTGGGCAAATGGGGCACTAAAATATGGCATGCTATGGAGTTGAAAACAAAGAAATGAAGCATTTACACATACATACATATGGCTGGTTTAGTACTATAAATAGCTAATAGTGGATGATTTGGGGGCACCCCTACTTGGAGAAACCACCATATGTTTCAAACGCATGTCGGATGTCCAATTCGGAGCTGATCCATTGACATCCCAAATTTGTCATGGCTTTCAGATCGCGTGTCCGCCACCTTCCCCAGCCCTTCTGAGTCTGGTGGCCCCTCTGGCGATGCCCATTGCCAGCACTTGTGCGGATGCCGTGGTCAGGGCGGGCTCCTGGCAGCCATGGGGGAAACCATGTCGGTTGATGATGGCTGGTCATCATTAACAGTTCCCCAACCTTCCAGTTACCATGATAGTTGGAGAACTTTAAAACTAAACATATAGGTGTTAGTTCCATTTCCGTTGTATTAACATGTATTAACTAACCAACCCCAAACAACAATGTTAGAAACCAGCTGGTTAAAAAACATCAAGGTAACAGGGAATTGACAGTGAATGAACAACACAACAATGACCAATAGTAGCCATGACCAACCTAATCATGATCAAGCAAAAGCAGTCAAATCCAATCATGTTCAGCGAATGGTGAATACAGCGTTCTCATTAGTGCTTATATAATGGGAAACAAATAATCATAAACAATGACCAGCGATCGGAGACCTCTATAGCCACTGATTCCAAGGCAACCGCCGTTAGGGTAGATCGGCCAGCAGGAAATGATAGCGTTCAAAATGGAAGCGGCTGGCAAAGTGCAACCGCAGGAGCTCGGGTAGCATCAGGAAAGGGTCAGGCACGTCAGGCATGTTCAGAATGGATTCCAAATCCTGTTTGATTTTTACTATGAGGCCTGGATTCGGCCTAGGTTGAAAAATCGTAAGCCATGCACCTTAGTACCTTCAGAAATCTAGGGTGATCCGGGGAAAGTGCTCATAGCTTGCAGCATCTTACGGCTCTTTCAGGGGGTGATTCAATGAAGCGAATCATCCGAGTTTGGCAATTGCAAGATGGTGTTCCAGGGTCTCCGCCAAGTCACTCATGGCACTGCCTACCATCATCTTCAGCGGCCAAGACAAAAAAGGCACCCCCTGTCCCATCCCAGAGCAACGGTTTTGAGTAGTAAAATGTTATGGTTTCATAGTTCTCTAAAAAATATAGGAGTGGCTGCTCCCAAAAACAACAACCAACCAATCAATCATCAACTCAATCAATCAGTTCCGTTGCATATGCCTCCCATATATTCTGCTAACCACTATGATTCAGAATTAGCCTGGGCTATAAACCCCTAGCCAACCACTCTTAAGGTTGCCGATAAACAATGATCGACCATTATCAACCATCATTATATTCAGAATGGTTAAGCGTGGTTGGAAACCATACTTATCAACCAGAATTGTCGTCCTTCTCGACCACTCTTAACCATATTTAGGAATGAGTGATGCCCACTATCAACCATCATTCTCAACCATCATTACATACCAATCATCTAAAAATATCATTACTTACGATCATTGTATACCATCTAAGAACAGTTAAGATTGGTTGTCACCAATCATTGTTTACCATTATCAACCATCATTACATACCAATCATCTAAAAATATCATTACTTACGATCATTGTATACCATCTAAGAACAGTTAAGATTGGTTGTCACCAATCATTGTTTACCATTATCAACCATCATTACATACCAATCATCTAAAAATATCATTACTTACGATCATTGTATACCATCTAAGAACAGTTAAGATTGGTTGTCACCAATCATTGTTTACCATTATCAACCATCATTACATACCAATCATCTAAAAATATCATTACTTACGATCATTGTATACCATCTAAGAACAGTTAAGATTGGTTGTCACCAATCATTGTTTACCATTATCAACCATCATTACATACCAATCATCTAAAAATATCATTACTTACGATCATTGTATACCATCTAAGAACAGTTAAGATTGGTTGTCACCAATCATTGTTTACCATTATCAACCATCATTACATACCAATCATCTAAAAATATCATTACTTACGATCATTGTATACCATCTAAGAACAGTTAAGATTGGTTGTCACCAATCATTGTTTACCATTATCAACCATCATTACATACCAATCATCTAAAAATATCATTACTTACGATCATTGTATACCATCTAAGAACAGTTAAGATTGGTTGTCACCAATCATTGTTTACCATTATCAACCATCATTACATACCAATCATCTAAAAATATCATTACTTACGATCATTGTATACCATCTAAGAACAGTTAAGATTGGTTGTCACCAATCATTGTTTACCATTATCAACCATCATTACATACCAATCATCTAAAAATATCATTACTTACGATCATTGTATACCATCTAAGAACAGTTAAGATTGGTTGTCACCAATCATTGTTTACCATTATCAACCATCATTACATACCAATCATCTAAAAATATCATTACTTACGATCATTGTATACCATCTAAGAACAGTTAAGATTGGTTGTCACCAATCATTGTTTACCATTATCAACCATCATTACATACCAATCATCTAAAAATATCATTACTTACGATCATTGTATACCATCTAAGAACAGTTAAGATTGGTTGTCACCAATCATTGTTTACCATTATCAACCATCATTACATACCAATCATCTAAAAATATCATTACTTACGATCATTGTATACCATCTAAGAACAGTTAAGATTGGTTGTCACCAATCATTGTTTACCATTATCAACCATCATTACATACCAATCATCTAAAAATATCATTACTTACGATCATTGTATACCATCTAAGAACAGTTAAGATTGGTTGTCACCAATCATTGTTTACCATTATCAACCATCATTACATACCAATCATCTAAAAATATCATTACTTACGATCATTGTATACCATCTAAGAACAGTTAAGATTGGTTGTCACCAATCATTGTTTACCATTATCAACCATCATTACATACCAATCATCTAAAAATATCATTACTTACGATCATTGTATACCATCTAAGAACAGTTAAGATTGGTTGTCACCAATCATTGTTTACCATTATCAACCATCATTACATACCAATCATCTAAAAATATCATTACTTACGATCATTGTATACCATCTAAGAACAGTTAAGATTGGTTGTCACCAATCATTGTTTACCATTATCAACCATCATTACATACCAATCATCTAAAAATATCATTACTTACGATCATTGTATACCATCTAAGAACAGTTAAGATTGGTTGTCACCAATCATTGTTTACCATTATCAACCATCATTACATACCAATCATCTAAAAATATCATTACTTACGATCATTGTATACCATCTAAGAACAGTTAAGATTGGTTGTCACCAATCATTGTTTACCATTATCAACCATCATTACATACCAATCATCTAAAAATATCATTACTTACGATCATTGTATACCATCTAAGAACAGTTAAGATTGGTTGTCACCAATCATTGTTTACCATTATCAACCATCATTACATACCAATCATCTAAAAATATCATTACTTACGATCATTGTATACCATCTAAGAACAGTTAAGATTGGTTGTCACCAATCATTGTTTACCATTATCAACCATCATTACATACCAATCATCTAAAAATATCATTACTTACGATCATTGTATACCATCTAAGAACAGTTAAGATTGGTTGTCACCAATCATTGTTTACCATTATCAACCATCATTACATACCAATCATCTAAAAATATCATTACTTACGATCATTGTATACCATCTAAGAACAGTTAAGATTGGTTGTCACCAATCATTGTTTACCATTATCAACCATCATTACATACCAATCATCTAAAAATATCATTACTTACGATCATTGTATACCATCTAAGAACAGTTAAGATTGGTTGTCACCAATCATTGTTTACCATTATCAACCATCATTACATACCAATCATCTAAAAATATCATTACTTACGATCATTGTATACCATCTAAGAACAGTTAAGATTGGTTGTCACCAATCATTGTTTACCATTATCAACCATCATTACATACCAATCATCTAAAAATATCATTACTTACGATCATTGTATACCATCTAAGAACAGTTAAGATTGGTTGTCACCAATCATTGTTTACCATTATCAACCATCATTACATACCAATCATCTAAAAATATCATTACTTACGATCATTGTATACCATCTAAGAACAGTTAAGATTGGTTGTCACCAATCATTGTTTACCATTATCAACCATCATTACATACCAATCATCTAAAAATATCATTACTTACGATCATTGTATACCATCTAAGAACAGTTAAGATTGGTTGTCACCAATCATTGTTTACCATTATCAACCATCATTACATACCAATCATCTAAAAATATCATTACTTACGATCATTGTATACCATCTAAGAACAGTTAAGATTGGTTGTCACCAATCATTGTTTACCATTATCAACCATCATTACATACCAATCATCTAAAAATATCATTACTTACGATCATTGTATACCATCTAAGAACAGTTAAGATTGGTTGTCACCAATCATTGTTTACCATTATCAACCATCATTACATACCAATCATCTAAAAATATCATTACTTACGATCATTGTATACCATCTAAGAACAGTTAAGATTGGTTGTCACCAATCATTGTTTACCATTATCAACCATCATTACATACCAATCATCTAAAAATATCATTACTTACGATCATTGTATACCATCTAAGAACAGTTAAGATTGGTTGTCACCAATCATTGTTTACCATTATCAACCATCATTACATACCAATCATCTAAAAATATCATTACTTACGATCATTGTATACCATCTAAGAACAGTTAAGATTGGTTGTCACCAATCATTGTTTACCATTATCAACCATCATTACATACCAATCATCTAAAAATATCATTACTTACGATCATTGTATACCATCTAAGAACAGTTAAGATTGGTTGTCACCAATCATTGTTTACCATTATCAACCATCATTACATACCAATCATCTAAAAATATCATTACTTACGATCATTGTATACCATCTAAGAACAGTTAAGATTGGTTGTCACCAATCATTGTTTACCATTATCAACCATCATTACATACCAATCATCTAAAAATATCATTACTTACGATCATTGTATACCATCTAAGAACAGTTAAGATTGGTTGTCACCAATCATTGTTTACCATTATCAACCATCATTACATACCAATCATCTAAAAATATCATTACTTACGATCATTGTATACCATCTAAGAACAGTTAAGATTGGTTGTCACCAATCATTGTTTACCATTATCAACCATCATTACATACCAATCATCTAAAAATATCATTACTTACGATCATTGTATACCATCTAAGAACAGTTAAGATTGGTTGTCACCAATCATTGTTCATTAACAGTTCCCCAACCTTCCAGTTACCATGATAGTTGGAGAACTTTAAAACTAAACATATAGGTGTTAGTTCCATTTCCGTTGTATTAACATGTATTAACTAACCAACCCCAAACAACAATGTTAGAAACCAGCTGGTTAAAAAACATCAAGGTAACAGGGAATTGACAGTGAATGAACAACACAACAATGACCAATAGTAGCCATGACCAACCTAATCATGATCAAGCAAAAGCAGTCAAATCCAATCATGTTCAGCGAATGGTGAATACAGCGTTCTCATTAGTGCTTATATAATGGGAAACAAATAATCATAAACAATGACCAGCGATCGGAGACCTCTATAGCCACTGATTCCAAGGCAACCGCCGTTAGGTTGTTCAGAACAGCCAAGAAGATCTTAAGAAACGCTCGCAACCAGCTGGCTCATCAGATCGAAGCCAAGCTGTATCTTTGTGATTCTAAGTTTGTCGTAGCACTCATTGTTCAATCGCTTGCACGGTAAGACTCCTGCCTTTATCGTTCTCCATTCTGACTCTAAAGTCCCTGGAATCCGAGATGCACAGCACTGATTTTTACTATGAGGCCTGGATTCGGCCTAGGTTGAAAAATCGTAAGCCATGCACCTTAGTACCTTCAGAAATCTAGGGTGATCCGGGGAAAGTGCTCATAGCTTGCAGCATCTTACGGCTCTTTCAGGGGGTGATTCAATGAAGCGAATCATCCGAGTTTGGCAATTGCAAGATGGTGTTCCAGGGTCTCCGCCAAGTCACTCATGGCACTGCCTACCATCATCTTCAGCGGCCAAGACAAAAAAGGCACCCCCTGTCCCATCCCAGAGCAACGGTTTTGAGTAGTAAAATGTTATGGTTTCATAGTTCTCTAAAAAATATAGGAGTGGCTGCTCCCAAAAACAACAACCAACCAATCAATCATCAACTCAATCAATCAGTTCCGTTGCATATGCCTCCCATATATTCTGCTAACCACTATGATTCAGAATTAGCCTGGGCTATAAACCCCTAGCCAACCACTCTTAAGGTTGCCGATAAACAATGATCGACCATTATCAACCATCATTATATTCAGAATGGTTAAGCGTGGTTGGAAACCATACTTATCAACCAGAATTGTCGTCCTTCTCGACCACTCTTAACCATATTTAGGAATGAGTGATGCCCACTATCAACCATCATTCTCAACCATCATTACATACCAATCATCTAAAAATATCATTACTTACGATCATTGTATACCATCTAAGAACAGTTAAGATTGGTTGTCACCAATCATTGTTTACCATTATCAACCATCATTACATACCAATCATCTAAAAATATCATTACTTACGATCATTGTATACCATCTAAGAACAGTTAAGATTGGTTGTCACCAATCATTGTTTACCATTATCAACCATCATTACATACAAATCATCTAAAAATATCATTACTTACGATCATTGTATACCATCTAAGAACAGTTAAGATTGGTTGTCACCAATCATTGTTTACCATTATCAACCATCATTACATACAAATCATCTAAAAATATCATTACTTACGATCATTGTATACCATCTAAGAACAGTTAAGATTGGTTGTCACCAATCATTGTTTACCATTATCAACCATCATTACATACCAATCATCTAAGAATATCTCTATTTACCATCATTAATGATTTTAGATTGGTAATATAGTTAGATTGGTATATAATATAACCATCTCAATTGAAAACCATTTTTTAAATGATATACCATCTTCGATTTCCCATCGGCGTTGACCGGCTCCTGCGACTCGTGCAGCAACTGCGACAAAACGCCCCGGTCCATCCATTCGGTCACCAGAAGCAACGTTCGGTGACCACCTGCCGAAGGCTATGGGAAGGCTGCATGGTACTGCTTGGGTGCGGGGCATCGGTTGATGTTGACCTGGATGTTGCTTGGTAGGGTGGTGGGTTGCTTGATGTTGATCTGGATGTTGCCTGGTGATTCTTGATGTTGATGCGGCTTCGCTTAACAAGCAAGACCAACAGAATCACAATTACCAACAGCATAGGGAATACAAGCGCAAAAAAGGATAAGGAGGCGACAGCAGTCAGGTTTGATGGTCAGCAACCGCTGAATATACTTATCATAGAAACCTTTCAATAGGGCTTTTCTACTTTGAAAAAATGCATCTCTCAATTGCCCGAAAATGGACTGGCCGTCCTGGAAGCAACAATGACAACTGCGGGTGCCCCAGGTTGCTTCAGAAAGCATCTAGCATGGATCACCTCTGGCTCATGGAACCACCAGGAACCGGAGATTCAAAGGCTACCATCTAGGCTAAGGAAAACAAAACAGCTTGATACGTGCATGTCTGTGGAAAAATAGCATGCAAACAAGAAGACAACCTTGATAGCACCTTGTCCGATACAAAATCAACCAACCTAATGTTAGCCAAAGTACGCCAACTGGCCAGTTCGCAATAATAACCCCCCCCTCAATCAAGTATGCCAAACATTTTGGGGTAGCCAAATTATCTTTAACAGTAAAGAAACTCATTTAGCAATACTAAAGTAGATTCTGGATTTCTTACCAATACAATTTCTTATTCGTCCTTTTAAAACAATCGTTAACCCTCCAAATAACTTGTTCCAAATTTACTTAGGGGGGGTTGAAAGAATAGGCCCCCCCGCGGGGGGTATGATTTAGGGGCATGCATTAATTGAGCTGCTCATGTCCTGCCTGCAACTAGTAGCAAGTCGAGACAAACGGAAATTCAAACATCCGCTGCCTGAGTGACTGGTTGTTGCTTGGCCTCATCGTGCCTAAATTCACAGCATGGTGGTTATGACCTATCCCAAGAATAGTAGTTAACCAACCAACCACCAACTACTTCCAAGATGTTTTACACATGATTTCAACCAAAGAAAAACAATGTAAAATGATGGCTGATAAACGTGGCTGAACCCACCGAGCAGATATGTCTTGTTTGCTGCTGATGAATGATGTAACATTACTCATCATATTTCACAATCGTTGACTACTTTTGGCCATTCGCATACATGATTGCAAAAATTCTATCAGTAGTAACTCACATTAGTATTCAATAACAGTAAACCACCAGCCCACATGATCACAAGATCACCCCCCCTTTAGGGGGGGGGGGGGTGGGGGGGGTTGAAAGGTGGAATATTCCAATTCAGGGGGGGCCCCCCCCCCCACATCCCATCTCAAGTGGAATTTTTCAAGTGGAATTTCATATACCACCAATCAAATTCATCAAGGCCCTAAAATGTGTTACAACAATAAGCAACATTATCAACCAACCAAAACAACAAACATTTGAGATTATCTAATCCAAGATAAGCAAGATTAAGCAAGGATCATTGTACATACCCACAAGGTACAAAGACCTAGGGGGGGGGGTAACCCCCCCAAAATTCCACATTCACACCCTTCAATCTTGTGGGGGGGAGGAGGTCCCAAATGGAATATTTCTGAGAAATTCCTCGTGTGACCCCCCCCCCCGAAATTCCAAGACTAAACGGGTGGTGATATCACAAGTATTATTTGATTAGTCAATCCGTATCCATCATAAATTTTCCTCACCCGCTGGCCAGCCAAGATCCCACCCATCAAGCGTACCTCGCAAATCCACGCAGCCGCGCCAGAATCGCACGATGTTCCTCGGAGTCACAGGGGGTCGGCCCTGGTAGGCCTCGGAAGGTACCAATGTGCTGGCCCTGTGTGGAGCCTTTCACCTGGAAGGGGCCAGGTTGAGCCAAACAAATGTGGTCGGGAGACGTTGCTTATCCTAAGCCTTCGGCCACAATCCATACAGTAGGCAGAGCCATACAGAGCTACAGAGCCACAATACGAACGCAAGTGGATGTACCCCCCCTCGGCAACAAAAGACACAGGCAGCAACTTCGCAAACCTACAGAAAACCAGGAAACTAACCAGGTTTGCTTGTGTGCAATAACGCCTTGGACACATATGAAAATAAGCAAACGAAAAACGACGCATGCATGTATGTATATCCAAGAAGCATGCAATAAATTCTTCAATTTGCTGGTGGTTTCCATCCAACCATTCCTGGCGCCGATTTTTTGCCCAAGGGTTGGCTGTTGACCGCTACCATTACCAGCTAATGATGGCTACTGTTGATCTAATGATGGCTGTTGACCGCTACCATACCAAAATCAACAGCTGTTTTGGGGGGAGTTGAGTGCCCCCCAAAGAATCCAAACAATCCGAACACATCAACAAAAACATCAGCTGCTGGTAGTTGATGATGGTTGATGGCTGCTTGATGAACACCAGCCATAACCAGCCATCACCAGCCATCACCGGCCATCACCATAGCTGGTGCTCCCGTCCCAGCATCGGATGAGATAAGCGCGAGAGCAAGGAGATCTCCAGGACAAAGTCACAGACCTTTTTTTGTGGAAAGGCACTACCGAGAGATGGTGGAGAAGGGTCAGAAGAATTTAGAGGTGAATTATGATGGTTTATGGACATGGTGCTTGGTGGTGGTTTATGGTAGTTTATGACGTTTTTTGGGATTCTTATAGTTAGATTTCGATTGTAAAAACAAATTGGCCAATTAAGATCCATCTCTCTGGTCGATATTGAAAACGGGTTCAAGCAGGGCTATAATTGACTAGTCATGGTTGAAATACATGATAAGTCATCATGGGTTAATCACACTTGGTAAATGATGATGGCACAATGATGCTCAAAGCTTTGATTGGTCATGGCTAAATTCTTGCTAAATAATTGGAAATCATCAGTGATGATCCATGATGGTTGATTTCTATAGACTATAGATGTTTGATGTTGCAACGCGTCAAAGATCATCAAAGGTACCTATTTCAGGCACAAGTTTCAGTTGTAAATTGTGACCCTCTCCAACTGTGACTCAGACTCACCATGCAATCCCTCAAGGCCCTGAGGTCCACACCATCCCTCAACACCTTGAGGTCCTCACCATCTTTCAGCACCCTAAGATTCCCTTGAAAACGCATAGGTCCCCCGCTTAACAACAGCCCAACTCTGTTGCCACTGCCATGGCACGTCTGCATCAGTGGGGCTGGCATCACGGACCTTGCTGGAACCCGCACCAAGGCAATGGACAACAAATCAATATTTTTCAGAGGCTTCTATACACCATGAACTGCTTATTATAAATACACCATCAGTGACCTTTATGGATGAACACATCTATATACAACTAGATATAAACTTTTAGATTCTTCGTGATTAAATATTGTATTTATGGATCTATGCATTAGTGGATCAATCAATTCATACAAACATGCGCACACACACATATATCGTAGGTATATACATTGACAACTTGTATTACTATGACCAGATTCATTTAGTGACAACACGAATGTGTTTTCGTTCATTTACTCTGCCATGCAAAGAAGAAAAGCATAGAAGCACTAAACGCACCTGGGTATACACGTGCATGTGTGTTGTGCTTTGTGTATCATGTGCGACTGCATGTGCTAAGTATACTGTTTTGTTTTTGGCTGACTCCGCACACATGTCTTACGTTCTGGTTTTGTCTGATTCTTGACTTTCTCACTGACCATTGCTGGTGACCACGCTCCCTGCTGCTGACTATTGGCTAGCATGACTCCCTGCATCTTCGGATAATTGAGGTGTCTGTTCAAAATGGCTTGCCTCGCCTTCTGATCATTTGTAAATATTCCAATTGTCTTGCTGCCTATTAGTACCTTGGTATGACCAAACCTGCGTCACAGACTCTGCCAGAAAATGCGGCATCAATAACCTGAGCAATAGATCGTCTACGTGTAAACGACCCATGCTAAGAGTAGCAGTAGCTTCAGCATGCTTCAGCAATAGCAGTACCAATAGGCCATCTACTGGTGGTAGGTAAACCTGGCAGTGGAAAATTCAACATTTCTTGGCGGTTTCCGCAGAACATATGTTGGCCTTCCAGTGCTCTAGTGAGCACCTACAAGAGGGTCAGAAGGCGCCACTCCTGGAACTGGTCGGCGATTCGTGCTTTCCCCAACGGCGCAAGCCCGACACCGTCGCGCTTAAAAATCTATCCGTGGGTTTCCGGTTTTCATTGTCCCGTCAATTGTTTCTATCCGTTTCTGGCATTATCGTTGTTATCCCCAGTGATACCTTCTTTCATGGATCATCACTGACATACTCTTTGATCATCACTGTCCACTACTCGCTTCGAAAGGAATCCTCCTAAATCACCAAACCAAATTCATGGATCTTCCTTCAATCACCAGTTGAAGCTACACTAATTAGCTCATTCACCATCCCAATCACCATCCACAGCACCTCCTTCACAGCGGTTTGTTGCCCGGCCCATTGGCCCACAAATACCTGAAACAATGGTGATGGTGATGGTGATGGTGATGTGAATTGGTAGCGATTAGTGTATATGATTGATAGCAGTTAGTTGGGATTATAGTGGTATGATTGCGGTGGATATGGTTACGGTGAGTCTTGGTGAGTGTATAACTATGTTGCGTTTGTGTAAGATTGTAGTTGGTTAGTGTATGATTTATAAGTGATTGCAGCAGTTGGTGTTTTTGATTTATGGGATTTGGGGTGGTTGTAGCAGTTAGCGTATGATTTTCATGGTTGTAGCAGTTTATTACATATAGCGCCAGTAATGTAAACCATGGTTCTGGTTAACGGATGCAATCATTTGGTGCTGGTCAAGTGTCGAAGTGATCATGATTATGACGCATTTCTTATAGCAGTCTCAAGGAGTTCAGCCGAGCTAAGCTCGACATGGAGGTGATGGGCACCATATCGCTTGACCACTTTTGATGCTGCTTGCGCTTGAGATGATCAACAAGTCCAACCAGTGATCACATGATAACAGGGTTGGCCGCGCGTTCTGGTACTGGGTGGCCAGAACCATGGGTACTGAGCAATTGGCCTGCTGGCCTGCTGCAATATCAATGCCTAACGAGGGGTGAGACTATTGGACTTAATCGACAACTGCTTTTCCTATGACATTATCCTGGTTGATAGTTACCTTTCATGTGGTGAATGTTGACCGCTGAGTCTTGACATCATATTTGGCATCCTTCACATTCCTTCGGTTGAAGCCTACCGGTTACTATGACAACATGTTGTGAGTTTGCTACTCGGATTTGATCAATATCGGGTGAGTGGTGCACAAAACGAGGCATGTAATTACTACTAACAGCAAATCACAACAAACATTGTGATACTTGGTTTCTGTTCTCTGACAATCTGATATTCTGAGAGACCTTCATCAATGATCATGTTCACAAACAACCGTGGAACTGCTGGTCACCAATTTTGAACGCTAAAAGCTGTAGGCACAGGGAAAATGGACTGCTTTCACTGCTGCAGTTCACAATTGGTCTTGGCCAGGGTTCGCAATTCCCAACAATCAATCAACCTGCCAGACTTTTATCCCTCATAGACTCATGACTTTCCATCCGTCGTTCATAAATTGTTGTTTTTGTTCAACCACCCATTGTGGGCTGCAATGACCACCAAATGAAGATCAACTAGCCACAAATTATGTAACCATCGTTCGCAACCAAATAAGTCAACGATTGACCATTGGCAATCAATCAACAAACCATCAAGCAACCATTGAATGACGGTGCACTAGCTTCCCAGCAACCATTTCCTGACTGCAAATTGCCCGTCCTTTCGAACAAATATTGCTAGCTATGCACTCGCAATCACCCGATTGTTAACTAAGCAGCATTCCTTAGCCACTGTCGAACTAATAACAAACCACCAATTCACCATTTAATGCTGTTTGTCTCGCCTATACTTGTTGATTGCTGCCGGCTATGTCGACCGATGAACAGCCTATACAAGCATCATTCCTCATAACCGACTCATCTGCTTCCAGAAGTTGATCATTTGCGCGCCAATTTGCTATTGACAAACATAAATGCAGGCCATATTGACAATCAATTAACCATCATTAGCCGCCCACTAAATAGTAGGTAGCCACTTGCCACCATTGAACGACTCCACATGACTAAACTTAAGCCATCTTAATTAAGCCATGGTTGATCATTGCTCATCAGCATCCATCATCAAGCTTCACTAATAAGCAGTTCATTGAGCATCATTGGCCATCAACTAACCATTCTCAACCACTAGCATCAATCAGTCACAGATCAACCATGAATCAGTCGCAACTCACCATCACTTCACCAACATCAACCATGAAATGCTAATAAAAATACCAATGAATCCAACAGTGCAAACCATCAACATCCATCAACCATCAACATCCATCAGCCAACATCAACCATCACATCCACCCATGCACCAACCACCATCAGCCCACCCCCTGGGGCCGCCCCCCGGCCTCCCCGAATCCGCCGCGCCCCGCGCGGTCGCGGCGGTCGAAGTCCACCTCCCAGGGCTCCACGTGCCACGAGGGACGCAGCATGCGACCGCCTGAGGCCCGTGGTGAAGTGAACCATGGCCGCTTGGTGAATGGATGGCCAAAGCATGGTTAGTTGATTGGTTATTGACTGCGGTAGTTGAGGTAATGGTTTGTGGCGGTTAGAGATGGTGAATGGTTGATGATGGTGAAGTTGATTGATGAACTAGTGGTGATGGCGAAGCTGGTTGCTGATGGTTGAGCCGATGCTTTTGCTCCGGAGCACCTCCTGCCCAGGGATGTAACATGCCTCTAGTGATGTGCAAAAAATAAGTTCAATGCATGCACCAATACTACAGGTGCCCATATCTCTACATGACTTGTGATGAATCCAACATTTTACTTGGAATATCGAGAGTAGCTATCCATTAAAGGCAACCTACCTCGCAAAAAGTTCAACTTGGCTTTCAAAACCAAAACTCAGCACCAGACTTGCACCCAGCGTGCCACGACGCACCATCTTCGGACATATCACTTTCATTAGCCTTCCATTCTCATCGATGGCTGCCATAACCTACCAACGGCGGCTCAGCTTCAATAATACCATGTTGCAACACAAATGATGCTAGGAACTTCAACGATGCGCTCGCTAGGAATGAGGGGAAGGAACAGCCACACCTCCCCACCAAAATAATGAAAACATCACGAAGTCAAGTCCAGCCAAATGTTGATGAGATGTTCGCCCCAAAAATCAATGAAATGTTTGCTACTCCCTGGTTAGCTTTCATTAAAATAGCACGGCTTAGTTGAAAACCAAACCCTTTCCGTGCATTGCCTTCTCTGCAATCAACCAATGTGATGAATATCCTAGTGGACCAGTTGTGAGTTCGCCAACCAACCACTTAGAAGTGTGTATATCTAGGACCAAGCCAGAAGCTATAGGCATATGAACTCCTTGCACAGCTAATAAAATACAGGTAGCCACTTAGCTGGGTTTCTAAATGGCTAATTAAAACGCACGTTCCTGATTCCTTTTGCTTGATAACTTATTGTGCATACCTTTAAGCGCTCAATATGTTGCGTTTAGAGCTCGTTACAGCGGTACTTCTCCAAGGTCCCATCTCGCGCGTCGCGGCTGGGATTCTCACCCAAGTTTTGCTGCAGGGATGGAGCTGCTTCAGCTTTCCTGGCGACCCAGCTGAGTCAACCGCTGTGTCACGCCATGTGAGCATGGCAGCCATCTCATCATTCCATTCATGTCACTGCGATGGTGATAGCAGATCCCTCATCATTGGAACCACCATGGATCATAGATGATCGAATCATACATGTAATGGAAATTATATGAATGTGATCATGGAAACCTACATGAATAACATATGTCAATATACGTGATCATTTTAAATAGGATTGTATAGACATGAAATAAAGGATGTCAACAGACGTCAGCCACTTGGGATCCCTGAATTTGCCGGGCAGCCGGCAGGATTTTGCAGAACCTGACCCCGCTGCTGCATGGCATTGAAACATCACTTGTGAGAAACCGTTCTTGTCGTGGACCCTAATTCCGATGAGGAAAAATTCTCAATTTTGGGAACCCCAAAGTTATGGTTCGTTTGTTGCTACAACTAAAACTATAAAAGATAATTTAGGGGACCCCATTTCAACAAACCACCATGAGGGGCTGGTTCACACACACAAACATCTCCAACCATCATGCAGGGCAAATGATGAACAAAAAACAATCTCCCAAAAAACATGTCATGCTTCAAACAATCCCATGCAGCATGGCCCGCGCCATCATGCCATTGTACAAACAAACATGTTCCGATTTTTTTCCTGGATTGATTCGTCATTCCAGCATTGATCAGCCGCGATGTCTGTCAAAAGAAATCTGATTGGTGGTTGAACCACCAATCAAAATATGAATCAACCAACCATTTGTTAGTGATTAGTAGTTAATAGGGAGAAAAAAATGTTTGAAACCACCACCCAGAAAAGTGATCAAACCCATGATGACGACACCGCCACGCCCGGTTCCAACGTGGGCACCGCTCCTGGCCGTCCCTTCCTCGCGGCGGTTTGGCGCCGTGCCGGGGCTGCTGGAAGCAGCGGGGCTTCCCTCCGCTCCGAGGCGGCGGAGGTACTCGGCAGCTTTGCCTAGCGAAGGCAGTCACCAACCGGGACCCAAACGGTGAAGTAGAACAGGGGATTGATGGCTGGTTGGTTAGGGTTGGTGGTTGGTTGGTGGTTGGTTGTGGTTGGTTGTGGTTGGTCATGATTGGTTGGTGGTTGGTTGTGGGTGGTTATGGTTGGTCATGATTGGTGGTTGGTCATGATTGGTTGGTGGTTGGTTGTGGTTGGTTATGATTGGCTAAACCCATTAAACCGTTGATAATAGTGGTGGATTCACAAACTAGCAGTAACCATCGTGAGTTTTATGTTCTAAAATGGTTGATTCATGGTTGGTTGGTTGTGGGTTGATTTGTGAGTGATCAACAGCCGCCATGGTTCAGAAACAATTTGCTTTCTCACGACGGTTGGTACATCAGGATGTGACATAATCAACGTCAGATGGACCGGATCAGTCAACCATCATGGATATTAAACTCACTCTGGTTGATAGATCAACCACGCATCAACCATAGTCAAGTGACAATGACGGCGTAACATGGTTGATAGTTGAAGACTGACGTTTCAACTCACTACGAAGTATGGTCGGTAAATGCCGAATGGCCAATGGCTAATATCCATTGACATGCTTGATAAGACAGTATCGATGGTTCATTAACCTATCAGAACTCGATGATGGCTATGAAACTGGTCAACTATCAGCCACTCACTAACCAATGAGACATTTATGGACTTTGGTTGAAACATGGTGAACGATTGCTTGAAAGCTGTTCATGGTGAATACGAGTGGCTGACAGTTGGTCGGCAGCTGATCATGGCACGTGGTGGTGGTAGTGGTTCACTCCCAAATGCAGCGGTTCATGGTGGTGAGTAATGCTTAATCAATCCTTCAAGGGAAGGACCGGGGTGTGCAGGATGTTTTTGAAGATTGTAGGTAGGCCAGCCAGGCAGACACGAGGATAGTCCGCTGCGGAGCTGTGTGAGGGAGTGAATAATGCTTAAAATGGCAAATACCTGGAAATTTTACTGGTGATTGACAATGGTGCGGTGAAGTTAGGTTCTTGGTACTGTAAGAATTGGAAAGTAAAATATAATTGATAAATTAGTGATTTTCATAAAGGGTCGAAATGAGTGGAATTGGTTGATGACGAAAGGAAGATCCACGACCATTATATTGGTTTGAAACATGTTCATACACAAAAAGTGGTTTCGAAAAATAGGGGTACCCCTCAAAATGGTTGATTAATGTTGATTTAATACTTTGCCCGTATGCCCTTAACAACGGGCGGTTTAGGATGTGTAGGACCCCCACATCATCCTTTTCAAATCATTTCTAGTAAGGAGACATCCATAACTTTGGGGCACACATGGACACCCCTAGATTGAACCCCTCCCCAGATGGACCAATCACTCATGGTTCACCTCTTCCTTCCACACCTGAGCCCTCTTCATAGAGAGCTCCAGGTTCAAAGATCACATCCACCACGTAGTTGTCCCCGTCCACCTGCACCTGCCAGGCTGAGGTATTCCCACGTAGGCGACCTGCCATGAACTGGGGTATTAGTGCTGGGAAAAGCTAGAGAAGTACACCCCAAGCTGCCTTGGTTCCTGTGACATCGCCGATTTTCATTGGCCATTCTCGACCCATGAACCCACGGTTCCTTCAACTCCATCAACTGCCAATGAAACCCCCTTGGATCCGCCCCGCCCCTGGCTCACCATAGTCGAAAAGTTGTGGCTCATGTTGTCTCCATTCTTGGTTTGTATCCCCGAGAGTTGGATTCATGCGACCTTACTCTTGCTAATCCTAGTCAATATGAAGAGCAGCCCTGGTTCCTCACATATCCACAGCCGACTAAACGGGAACATGATAAGTATAGGCACAAGGACATACAGGGGCCTTGTGCAGCTCACTGCTTAGCAAACCTCTGTCTCTGGGAGCCCTTCTTATCGGTTGTCTTTTTGCTGGTGTTGTTTAGATTTCGGTGATTGGTCGACGTTCTTCACATCTCTGGTTTAGGGTTGCAAGACTCTTCACTACTGTGGTGCCTCTTGAGGCATGTGAACATGATCTGTGTTGGGTTGGCAATTGCAAGTACATGCGAGTATCTCAATGTAGGTCAATCTCTCTCTGTCCCCCCTGTTTCTACCCAGCGTCAGGCTATATTCCGGTTCTATGTCAGTTTTTGTTTGCGATTCGCTTTTCCTCTGCAAAGCAAACATGACCAAGTTGAAACCATCAATTCACTACAAGACATCCATGCCAGATCAACATTCAATCAAACCATCATGATTCAATTCACCCCTACTACTCAACAATCACGAAGCATTCACCAAGCATTCACCAACCATTTCTCAGCCAGTTGCCATCTCCACCAAGCATTCACCAACCCTTCGCCGCATCCCGTGGCTCACCGCATTCCAGGTGGCTCCGGTAGGGTCCTGGAGCGGGTCAGCCGGGGTGCCCTGCGACAGGGCAACTGGGGACTGGCTTCGTTCCACGCGTTGTTTTCCACACAAACATGGCAAAAGTCCCAGTGCTCTATTCAAGAAGGTCTGCGGTCAAGAAAGCGTCTTAGAAGGAAACTGAAAATCTTGTCAGCGAGATTTTGTCGCAAGAAGCTGTGAACAGTAGTTTTTCACAGGCTCTTAGCAGTCAGAGTCTAACCAACAATCAAAAAACAACATGACCATCCGCCAAATTTTGATAGAGGTCCAACTGGTTGAATCAGCAAGCTTCACAAACCAGAAGCATGATCATCATTCGATCACTATCAGCAATTCTGCCAATAAGCATTGCTGTTTGCAAATAGTTTCATGGCACTTCGAAATCCTCATGCCACTGAAAATGGCTGATCATTTGACAGTTTCTCAAAATAGAGGGCCCCAAAGGTATGGATGGTACCACCCATTTCCGAACTACTTATGCCCAAATTCAGTCATCTTCCCAACTTCATCACCACGAACATCCGAAGGGAAAACCATGACCCACCACGACCTCAGCTGCTCCCCCGTTGTGGCGCTCCGCGGGTCCCGTTGCAGGGAGCAAGGCGCCACGTTCAGCCAGTCGCACGAAGCCTTGAATAGCAGAGCACGGAAGCGCGAGGTCCCCGCGCCGATGCCAGCGCGCGCCTGGCAGTGAAAATCTCAAGTGGTTACTGGTTGAATGGTGGCTAATGGTGATTTAATAGCGGTTGATCAATGGTTGAATGAGTATTAATGTGATGCTTTAATGGTGGTAAATGGTGGTTCATTAATATTTACTGGTGGTTAGTGGTGGCTAAGAGTGGTTTATTAGTGGTTCAATAATGTTCAATAATACTTTATTGGTGGTTTGATGGTGGTTTATTATTGGTGGTTCATTAGTCGTAAATACTGGTGGTTTCAAAGTCAGTGATGAGCTGGTACTGTTAGTGGCTAATAAATTAGTGGTTCATGATGGCTAGCTAGTGGCAAATCAGTAGCTCATGAATGGAGCGGATACTTCGGCTTAATCTAACAATGGTTGCTTCATGGTTACTTGTTGGCCAATCAATGGTTGATTACCATTGGCCAAGGGTGGCTGGTTAACCGCTCTGTGCCCACTCTGCGTCAATAGACCCCGCAAGAAGGGAACGTCAAGCGGGTGTGGCGTCACACATGCCACGTACGTTGACAAAGGACAATGTTTGGCTTGCGGTTGCTTAGTGGTGGCTACAACATGCTACAACCGATGATGTTCACTGCATCCTTGGAAGCAGCGTGCTCAACACCCATCGTGCTATTCCCAAGGGTGGAGTTGAACCGCCCCGACGGTGCCTTTCCCTGTTGGGTCTCGTGCATCAACTGACCCAGCAAGATGCCCTTCACGTCATCCGCTCGCTCTTGCAACAAGCGCTCGCAACGCGTCAGCACCTGCGAACTCAAAAACAATGCAGCTGTTGCTGTTGCCAAATTCCAACCGCACACCCATTTGGATGTTTCTCAAAGTAGGGGTACCCTCAAATCAGCTAATGTGAACCATTTATAGGAATAAACCAACCATTTTTGGGACTCTCTATTTTGAGAAGCTCCCATTTGTTCACGTCCAAAGCCGATTGCACACTGGCAGTGGGCACACCTGTGGCACTTGATCCATCAAACCCAAGCCCAAAGCATCCCCACCGTTGCCGCATGGTAGCCCGATCGGCCCAGAATTTCAGAGACCTCCGGCGGTGCCCGGGGGGCTGCAACCTCGACCACAGGTCATCACTCACAGGTAGAAATAGCACCAGCTTGAAGGTGGGTCATGGTGGCTGATGGTTTGTAATGATTCTATGATGATCATTATGGTAAATCAGGAGGCTTAATCATATCAACCATGGTGAGTCATTAAATATTACAATCATGAGGGTTTCTAATGATCAACTCATGTTTGACTAAGGCCAGGTGATGCCAGGCTCGATATCGGGAACCTGTGATCTCATTTGGAGCACCTCATAAGCCAGAGTCAGCCAAGACCCTGCAGGTCGATCAGCTTCCACCAAAATGCGTGTGCCTTAGACCCAAACAGTAAGGGTTCAATAAGGGATATGGCTGGGTAATAACCACCATTATTGGTTGGTTAATATTGACCCATAGCCATATGGCAGGCAGAATCCCTACCGAGTTTTACGAAGGGATTCAGCTTGATCGTTCCAAGCCCCGAGGACAAGTGCTCGTGACAGCTGGAGAGACAGGTCCTTGGAGATTCCTGAACAAAGGGTACGTTTCTTCTGCATTTGGCGCACGGAATTCCCACATTTCTGACCTCGAGAGGAATTCTGCTTGAGGAGAAGATTCCCACAATGGTGATGCTTCGGTATTCCCGCGTATATTTGGAAGCTCAATATTGCCAATTGAATCCTGTTGATTGCAAAATTGTTCCCGGATTGATGACTAGAACTGATTGTCGATGGATCTTTGGCTCTCCCGAGGTACAGCTGACAAATTCTCAAACAAACGCGACGAATGTACAATGAATTACTTCATTAATCAATTAACCAATGGTTCACCAGATTGGTAGCCAGAATAGGAATTTCTCCAACATAGGGAACCACAAAGTTATGGATGGCTCATCACTAGAATACTTGGATGATTTGGAGGGCTCGCTATGACTTAAAAACCAAGCAAATCACCGTAGCTGATCTTGTACTACCATTTACTTAGGAGGCTCCTGGTAGCTCCAAATCGCTCTCCCTTTGAAGGGCCATAGGGATACCCCTGGCTCCAAATCGCTCCCTCCCAACCAACAGCTCGATCACCTTACTTCGTTGATCTTCTAGCCACGGACCCGCAAACAAGCTGCGTCAACCTGCAGTTTTTGTGCCTGGAAGGCCGTTACCATGACGCGCGTCACGGCATCGCCTCTGGCAATGGTCATGGAACGACCCAAAGGTAACGGCCCAAATCACTGTGATGATAAGTGAGGATACTCATGGTGGATCATCAGCACCAATAAGAGATCTAATGGATCACAAATGAGGACGACCAATCCTGATAATGGAGAAACAAATTGTTAAACAAAGAGGATTAATGGACAAGTCATTGCTTCATCACCGATAATCAAATAATAAAGATATAGTAAGCCATAATGAATGAAGAATGAACAATCATGATAAAATGGGTAGTTTCGGACACTGAACACCCAGCCCATAGCCAGCCATGGTCAACCACCATTTGCCAGTACCTGTTCCTAGCTCCCGTGCAAGGTGATCTGCTGCAGGGTTGACCAAGGGGTGAAGATCTCCACCCTGTCCCATCTGTTCTTAGGTGCTTCATCGCTGATTGCCTCAACTTGTGCTGCTAAGAAGGATATCTATCCATAATATTTGTCTGGATACACATGTAGATTGCAAATGATCTAAGATATCTACATATCAAACTTGTTCAGCGGTTTGTGTGTGTGTGTGATATAGGGACGTGGTATACACGTACCTAACCAATCTCGTGCAGGTAAATAGTATTTCTAAAAACGTTGCCTATAACAGGGCTATCCCTAAATGATCCCGTTGACTGATCATTTTAAGTAATAAACTATCCATAACTTTGGGGTCCAATATGCTTTGAGAAACAACCACATGGTTTTTGCTTAGTCATTGTTGCTGGTGATTATTACCCATTGTTAATCACAAGTTGAACTACTAAGTAGATAGCCATAAGTTTAAGCAAAAGTAATCGGTTGACTATCATCTATTCACAATTAATAACTATTACCCCTAATAAATCAGGTTGGTGGTTGAACCACCCCTCTTGAAATATGCTTGTCAACCAGCCACGTTGTAATTACTAGGAAAATGACAAATATGAATCAAACCACCAACTAGAACTAATTAACCGATCTTTAGCTAGTATTTCATTGGAATATTTTTTTTGTATCCCTCATTATCTCGCAGAAATCATCCATAGACAATCCCACAGTCATTCGAAAGTCCGATCTTTCACGCCACAAAAAGGTGGACCGAGGCACTGGTGCGCGCAAGCTTCTTGTGGACCTTCCTGGGCGAAGAGGACTGCTATGGGTCAATATTCACCATCAGCTTGTGGGGGATAATAACCAACAATTTCATAGGGAAAACAACCGTTAATGATAGGGGAACCAGGGGTACAGGATTTTGACCCACAGCCACCTGGACTCATTGCAAATATGCGCATGCAAAGTGTGTCCTGACAGGTTTCGACTACGAGTTGTGACCGCATGGCAACTCAACTGCATCTTAATACCGGTCATCAACTGCACTGATCCAAACTGACCACTCAAGTATCAAAATACACGAAAACCACTTTTGAAAGGAGCTACAAGCGGCTACAAGTATCAAAATGATTACATCCAATGGTAATTCTCAAATCCACATGCTCCGTATGCCATCTCCTCGCTGAGCACTGGCTGGCCAAGCAGCTCCAGAAATTCCATCAGCACTCCATCGTCCTTGCGGTCGACCAACACCAATGTGCTGGCCACCACGGTGCTGCTCTCAGCGCCAGTTCCAAAGTCCTTGAAGCCGTCCTCCAACTTCCTCAGATCTCAGCAAATATGCTAACAAGTTGATATATATGATGGCCAAACGGGACTCAAAATAGTTGAGAAGGGTAATGATGATTGGTGATGGTTGATGGAGGGGTTCACAAGACTTTGGCCGGTATGAGTTCTTGATTGCGAAGCTAATCATGATCAGTGATTCTCAATTGGCCAGCAATTACGAGCCAATATGCACTCTGAGATGTCAACTTGTTCAAAGAAGAATGACAATTGCTACTATCTCGACATATATCGACTATATGACTATATACATCATGATGGGAAGTTCCTTTGCTTCTCCAGCATGAGGGCGCGAGTCTTCCTCTGGAGCCAGCGTACAAAGGGTTGGAGCAAACCCCCTCTGGTGCTTCGGCTGCAAGTAAGGTCTTTGAACATCTTCGAATCTGCTGAACATTGGAGAAAGTGCAACTATGGCCATTGACCATACAGCGAACCCCAAGGACTTGGTTGAACACTCTATTTTACAATATATAGTATGCATATTGAAATGCCAATAAAATTGTATACTTTTGCTTCTCAACATGTGTCATTATTTGTCATGTCATTCAAATGGTTGCCTGCACCTTCGTCCCAAACAACCCCATGAGGAACTTTGCTTCACCATGACGGTTCAAGACATGTGTGCAGCAGCACCCCACAAGCCGGCCTGGGGAGGCAACTCCGAATCTTCAGTCATCAATCATCAATAGTCATGAAATGGCCATCAATGAATAAATCACCGACCACCAACCATCAACATCAACCATTCCCTTCATCCAAGCATCAATGTCATGAAGCACAAACACCAACCATCAACCAGCAACACCACACCTTCACGATGAAAAATCAACACCAACCAATCACCATCACCTCACCCAGGAACCCCATCAGCCTTTCCATCTTCAATGGTGGTGCCAAGTTGCTCGGCAAAGTGAAGCACTTTCTTACCTTGGCGTGAACAACGCGTTGCGCCACGCTTGGGGCAGCCGTTGATTTCGAGGCAGCTGAAAGGAAGGACGAATAAAGTGGTCGGTTGATAGCTGATTTCTGGCTAATCGACCATGAGCCAAGTCTGGGCGACGAAAAATATGCTTGTCACTTGTCAACCAACCCTGTGTAAATAACGGGGGGAACAAGACATGTTTAAAACCACCAGCCAAACGTCAGTTTATATCAACCAAACTTGGATGAAATATCGTCAGATCACAATTTCAATCTGAGAAAGTGTATTGACAGAATAAGTATGCCCCTGACTGGTGCAAGAAACACGAGTTCACATGCATTTGCTAAGAAATAAAGTGTCCCGTCCATATAATATCACATTTGCTTGTGCATCTGTAGGTGAACTGTTCTCTAGGTACTCTAAAGCCATCAAACTGACAACATTCATATTCTTATCTTAAAGGCTTTTTGCCAGGGATTCACGGAGGATTTGCCCCAAACAGCTGGCTCGCGCTTTTCGGTGAAGACCAGGCTGTTACATGCTGACCTGCTAGGTTACCTGAGGTATGTACTGGTACGAATATGCATGCTGGCCCCGCTGCAGTGGCGATGCAACTTCAGCTTCGCGTTTTTACATTAAGCTCCACGATTGCGATTTGAAACAGAAAAGGCAGGCTCAACATGCTCAAACAGCAGCAGAATGTCCGAAACCGTCCAACAGTGTCCGAAAGGATTGAGCATGGAAATAAATGCGCGTCACCAACAAATACGCCCCAAACATGGAAACTCCTTCGGTATGTTGCTTCAGTGACCTTCATGGCTGCCAGTGGCATCATCTCCGCCCATGGCATCATCTCCGATATCCACTAGACATGAGTTTAGACACAACCATATCAAATGCCATCCCTCATGAGCAAGTTATGGTGATTTGTTGAGAAATGACTCAAGGATACACTATGTACAATGAACCGCCAGTTCTTGCCCAACCATCATCAACTAAGCATCAGCGGGTTCACCATCAGCTAAGCACTCGCGAACCATCACTCATCATCTTTAAGCATATCATTAAGCCATCGTTGAAGCAACCATTCAATGATTCGCCATCATGAACCATGAGCCATGAAGTGACCATGAGTGAACGATGGTGCAGCAAGCCATTGACCATCATTTGACCAGCTAACCACGGTTTGGCCATCGTTTACCCCGCGGTAAACCATCAATTTTTGACCTGGTTGAACTATTGTTGAACCCACCGTTAAACATCATTTGACCATCCATCTATCCATTAATCCATCAATGAAGCAGCTCATTTACCATCAAACCAGCTTATTAATCATCAACCAACCAGCCCGTGAACCATCACTGAAGCATACTGAAGCAACCCTTGGGGCCCTCAGCCACCGATGGTTCCGCTAACCATCCAACGGTTCCGGACCGTGGTCCCAGTAACTTGCAAATAGCTCGGTCAACTTCGCCGCTCCGATGCAGGTAGAGCCTGAGGGCACCGATCCAGGTGGAATCCATGGAGAAAATTTTGGTGAAAATGATACTACATGGTGAATCGTTGGGAATAGCGGAAACCATGTCGGTTGATCATGGTTAAATGGTGAATGGTTGATGGACTTGATGCTTGAATGATAGCAGTTGAATAATGGCCAACCAGAATGGTTCATTGACGGTTTTATAGCTGTTTGATAAGAGGTGACCATGAAAAATATTGTGTTGCCACATGTTGCCGAATGGTTTGTAAATTTGCCATGGATATCCATGGATCAAAATGGTTGATTGAAAGCTGGTTGCTAACTGAATCTAATCTCATGATTATAAGGTTTCATGGCTACTGATGCATGCTAATTCTTCAATGCTGCATACATACGTAATCTAATTGAATGGTGGCTTCATACGGCTTCCCGCGGAGGAATGTTTTTATTGATGATTGATCATTGATCATGATTTCAAATGATAGGCATAAATGATGGTTGATGACAAGGTTCAACAACAACAACAACAACAACAACAACAACAACAACAACAACAACAACAACAAATCAAACGGTTCATGCATGGACAAAAAGCATGGGAACCAACCAGCCACACAAATGAGTTCTTGTGATACCAATTCCTGTTCAACGCGGGTTCGGTTCAACCCTTGCCAATCCCAGCCCTTGTAATTCAAAGTCATCGACTGATTGGGTCCGGGGGGCCATTTACCACCATAACAAGTTTGAAAATTGCAACATCATGCATGATCTTATTGACAACTGTTGGTATTGACCTGGTTTAAACCTTTTGTGAGTAGCTCCTGGTAGCTGTCTAATTTTTCATTCACATGGATGCGTCCAAACCTGGATCTACTGCCCAACCAAGGGCTTTTCATAGCTTTTCGTGTCCTATATACAGGGATCTAGGCCGTAAGCCAAAACTACTGGCGTTTTGCCGCAAGAAAGCGCTCAAAAGTCAGATAGATTCAAGCAGCATCACCATTTTTTTGGACACCTGGATTTTCCCCCTCTCTCTGTCTCCAGCGCCATCACTCCAAGTCTCTCTATGAGAGAAGCTGGATTTTCCCGCAACATATTCAATTATACCCCAAAGAATGCAATAGAATGCACATGCCCAAAGTATCCCCAAAATTTACTGTAAACAGAAAGAACATGTAAGAACACATCTCCCGACATTTCCAAAAGCTATCACTGACGAGCCCAAAGGAAACACATGAGCATGAACATCCCACCGATGTCAGTCCGCGTGACGGCTGCTCTCATCCCAAAGCCCAGCGCCAGTACCGACCTATCAGCCGATCTGGGAACCGGGTCCCAAGCTGCCAGGGTCCATGGATGTCCATGGATGTCCATGGTGCCTCAACAAGACCACTCAGCGAATGGTTCTGGTCAAACATCTCCATGAGTCTATGGGTGATTGGATTTGTGAATTCGGGCTAGCGTTGGAAGAAATCGGGGTAATGATGACTAATTAATGATGAGTCAATGATGAGAAATGATGTGCATTGGTTCGCAAGATCATTTCACAGAGAATCCAACTTCATCATGTAGCAGTTGGTTGGGCCATGAGCTTATCATATCAACCATGGTTCATGGCTGTAACTTTTCTTACCCCCTAGTATTCAACCATTATTCATGACTGCAACCCCCAGAAAAACCCTGAAAAACCACCAGGTACTCCTGTTGGATGGGAAACTGCCAAGGCTCCGCGTGCTGCGCCGCTTCCGGCGGCTTGCGCCAAGCCCGGATCTGTTGCATGACATGGGCGGCAGCGTGCCGGGCCGAAACGCATGACGGCGGTTCGATGGCGGTGCCCAGGCCAGGTGGATTGGTTGGTGGTGGGTGTGGGAATGCTTCTGGCAGGTTCTATGATGGCCAATGGTTGATGGTCAATGCCAAGGGAATGCCGTGGTTCAATGATGGTTAATACATTGGTGAAGGATGATTAAGGGATGGTTAATATAATGGTTGGTTGATGGTGAATTGAAGGTGGCCTCACGCGGGCTGAACATTTCCCCCGAAGAACGCAGGATGAACAGGGTATCCTGTGGCGTCGAAGCTATGTTTGGCCTGGCCTACCTCGGCACTGATCATTCATCGGCCTAAGCACAGGCTGCCATTGTAAATCCCTTTTGGGAATGGGCACTTGGCCATCAATAATTAAGTGCTATGCAACTGGACTAACCTTGATGAATGTGGCAGCGGTTACTGATGGCGTCCCATTTCCCAAACATTGAGAAGAGTCCGGACTTGAGCATGCGGGCGCGATTGACGCTTGGAAAATAAAAAGGGTTTTGCAGCAAGTCCCATGAAACCAAAGAGATCAAATCCCAAGCAACAATGTGTTTCTAGAATTGTGCTGGACATGACGTGTTGCCTGAATTTGCAGTCATGTTGCCTTGCTCTGGCCAATCACATTGGGCCAAGCAAACAGCTGCCAACGGAAAATGCGCGGGTGACTTTGGTCCCACAGATTGCTTTTGGGTCAGTGAGACATTGAATCATCCCAACTCATACCAACCGACACGCACACGTAGCATGCGTGTATGCATCTTCCAAGGTCATAGTTACATAATGTACAGCCATAGCTCGTACAAAAAAACATGTATCGCTGTCATTAGACCCTCCTGGTAGCTCCAGTTGTCCTTCCCGATGCCCCTGACAAAACTGCAAGCGCAACATAGCGCAACAACAAAATGCTCCAGATTTGGATGCCGCGGCTTAGTCCCTGGGAAAGAACGCAATGGAGTTGGGTGTATGGTTGCGCCAGTTCCTTGCGACAAAGCACACAGATTGTCGCATGGATGGACTCGTATCATTCTGACGGGCCCGTCTATTCATGTCAGTCCACTATAGACGTCTCATTGCAGGTTTCATCTGCCGGCGCAGCATTGGCAAAACCCTGATGTCCGTATGACCGGGCGAAATCATGTTAATGGCACATCCCCATTTATAAAACCACCATGCTTGATGGTGAATCGACAACTATTTATGGTGAACACAGTGGTAGTTTATTGATTATTGATCAATATGGATCCACTATTCATCCACTAGTTCACCATCTCATTCCCATGATTGAGGATTCTGCTTCCCCAAAAGGCCCCAAGAATCTCCAAGTGTTGGATGATGATAACCACCAACGATCATCATCTGCAATCAACACTTGGAGATGTCACTGTAGTCACCGTTCATCTCCAAGTGGCCATCATCTGTAACTTATGTTTTTCCACCTGACGCTTCAACCCTGTGACCCCTGACCAGAGATGACCCTTCTGTGTGAATACTTGGCAGAAACCAGCCAAAGGATTAAAACAATGATGAGCCGGAGCTCACCCTCAACTAGCCATTGATTTTACACCACCAATTTACCAGTGCCAAGTTTCGCGCAATCATTGACTAACTGACTTACTGCTGAATGAACCATGATGAGCTAAGAATGCATCTAGTCTACCAATGAAATATGCAGTAGAATGCCCGCTTTGTCCTTTTGTCTGGACATGGAAAATTGATACATCAACATGTTGAATGTGGTGTTTTTCTTCTGCCAAATGCATCATCAATTGCCATCAATTAATTATAAGCACAAATGAACCATGAATATCGTCAACTTAGGGTCTGTTAATCCACAATCTATCCGATTCATTGATTAACCACCAGTGAACCAGTGACTTCACCATCAAGTGATTATGCATGTGCTTTTTAGTGGTTTCAACCCCTATGAAAAATATGATTCAACCAACCAATCAACCATTTGCCAATATATTTGGGAAAATCAAAACCGTGAATCAATCCACCAGCCAAGTGAAGAACCACCAAATTCATTGACCAAAACGATGCCTTCCGCCTTCCTCGCCCTGGGTCACCGCGCCCGCATCCATCTCAGTGGGCACACGACCGCGCTTCAACGACTCCATGGCCCATTTTTCGTACCTTGGTGACTGGATGTTGGTCCCGTGATGTTTGGCGAGGCTCAAGCAGTTCGCCATTATCAACCAATGGGTTACCTAGCTGGTTCATGGTGAAGAATAGAGAAGAAGAATCAACAAAAAAGGGTATCAACTACTCGTCCATTTTGTGGGGGATGATGAACAACTGTGGCTAAAAACAAAATAACACAAAGGTGAATGATGGTGCGACCGGGGTACAAAGTGAACTGACCCTCGCCCATGTTGGGAACATTCTAGAAATGGCTGGTGGAAATTGACAGTTGATGGTGAATGCTGTTATAATGATGGTCCAAATTCCGATGATAATGGCATGGTTTATACTTGTTTTGCTACCTTCAGGGATGGTTTTGAGTTGAGGGTGAGTGGTAGAGGTAGTGGTAGCTGTCAAACATCCTGAATGGCTCATGATCAACCATGCATGATGCAGCACCAATTTTACATTCATGGTAGGCCAACCACGGTCGGTTAATCATAGGTGATGAATCTTGGTGGATGCTCGCCAACTGCCACTGTTGGTAAGGGGTATGAACACTTCATGATGATTAGCGATGAAAAACATCCATCATATTTGGCAGTAGCTTCGCGATGACAATTCTTCATGATGGTGGATGATGCCAAACAATGGTTGTGCAAATGCCTAGCGCATCATGGCGAAAGCGCAATTGATGATGGTAAACCTTGAATCAAAACGGCAATCTGGTTGATGGTTTCAACTCCTATGACAAACATGCTTGTCAACCAACCATTCGTTACGACAATAAGTACTAAGGAAAATAAAACATGTCAAAAACACCACCAGCCAGCAGTAAATCGTTGCGCATGCTGAACATTTTTTTTGCCCATGGTGAATGTCATGGCTGAAGATAGTTGCTAGTGCTTCGGGAGAAGGCCTGAGAGAGCGGTGGCTACCCTGGGAGACCAACACGTCCTTGCGACATCTCTCGAAGCACTTCCCAGTGATGGCTCATGATGGTTGATGATCGCAAATGATGAGCAATACAATCAAACAATAAGCAACCAACATAATAATCGATAATTGATATTGATAAAATCTTTGTAATAATACATAATTCATAATCAACATTAATCAAACACAAACTTACAATAAACCAAACTACTAGTATTGACTATATGATTTACAGTATGGCCCCATATTGTGCATTGGTTCTACTAAGTGGTAAATCCTGTAGTGAAATTCAACCGGGCCCCCTTTGAGTGAAGCAACCAGTGACCATGTGAACGGGGGCATGTAAATATGATCCTCTCATTGCCAAAGTGCATTTTTTTTCGAAACACACTAGCTGCAATGGCTGCTGCATGCTTCTTGTTGCAAATGGGTCAGTGCAATAGTTGCTGCCCCCTGGTGAAAAAATCGGCACATATCACCACTACTTTTGCAACACTTGTTTTGCAACAATCCTTTCAGCAACTGTTCTGAGGCTGCACGAATCATTGTCAACTCACCATCGGCTGCGGTTAATCACCAGCTTTGATGGTCTTTAGCAAACATTGTCGGCCGTTACCATGGATCAGCCATGTCAGTCCCTTCTTTGACACGACCCTTGAGCCATGACTTGCCAGCCATTGATGATCATTAACCATGATTTCACCGTGAATTCACCAGCATTGCAGTGACCATGAGTTAACAATGTAACCAGTATTGTGCCAGCGTTGAGTCATCATCTGCCAAAGATTTAAACCATCACTAAACCAGCATCTACAAACCATTGTATCACCGCATCCTCTTCATTGAAAACCATTTTTATGCATTTTTGGTGTTGCTGGGCCCCTGCACTGCACCCAAACCCAGCCACTTGTTTCGCAGCTTTTCCGACACCGTTTGTTCCTCGTTTCGCGTGAGGGCTGGCATGGGCGCTGAGCACTCTGGCCCTCGTGGTATGCTTTGGCTGGTGATCGTCGGCAAAAGGACCGGGATACCTACGGGACCACCATTTGTCAATAGCTGTTGTGAACATAACCAGATCCCTCGTTATCACTTGCCTACGGGACCACCAGTTGCCGGTTGCCATTGTCCTTGTTCAATATGTTTGTTCCGCTCGTCAGTGAACAAAGACCAGAAGTTATTAGGTATCACTGATGGGGTTATGAGCCGCTGGTTACTGCTGTCGGTTATGTAAGGAACACCCAGCATTCGGAAGGGGCATCACCACTGTTGCTGAATACTGTTTCATAGTGTCCAGATTGGCAGCAGGTCAAGAGATGTCTGTTGTTAGTGAAAAACGGCACCACTAGCATTAGGTATGCCCAAGCAATAATGAAACAGCCATATTTTAGAAATAAAATGGAATAAACCGCTACTGTCATTGGCATTGGCATGGACGTAGTATGAAACGGTGATCGGTCGACCAACCGATGATCACCATATGCTCTTGCACCACCCACGGGCCGACGATACACATTCCCCATCTGGGTCCATGTGGGCAAGCCCAACCGTCCAAGAAGAACAAAAAAAAGTTTGATGGACACACCGTCATGTCAACAAATAGTCAACCAACCATTTGTTTATAGTTACAGTACTAAGGAAAATCTACAAAAAAAACACCAGCCAGGTTTCAATGGACACATGACGAATGCGTGCTTTAAAGGCAGGTATAGTTACCTTTCCTGATCACACTATATCCCACTGGTGACCAAAAGAAAAAAAGAAGGCCCAACCCCGGCCCTAGCACAGCAGCCCTCTTGGTAGCTTGGCCTGGCCCATGATCCACCGGCTTTGTTGCTTAGCATCTGTGGTAAGGATTCTTGACCATGGTGACCATCATCACTCTAGTAGCCATAATTGACCATAAACCACCAAAAGTTAGGGCAGTCAGTATCAAATTCAGTACATGGTACTCTTGACCAGGGCCACCGAAGGTCCGGCATCCACTTGGATCCAAGTCTCGTAATTCGTGGCGGCAGCTTCCACTCTGACCAGTTGATCCTGGAAGCTGAAGGAGCTTGCTATGCTCGCAAGATCTCATAGCTATAACCCACTTAGTGAAGTTGGCATACAACTGTATCCATGTAGACAAACACCTATAGATATATGCATATATATATATATGTAAAGATGCACATATAGATATATATATATATACATATATCCATAAAGACACATCGGTATAGATAGATCATGATTGTCCATTCGTGTGCAAGCAAAAATGAACACATATGGGATATATATATATATAAATAATAAAACATGAAATATGTAAAGAACATTGGGTAAGCACACAAGTGGATACCATTCTTACTACCTTTCTTTCCTTGCTACTGGAAAATGAAACCGCCAGGCACCATCATGACTAGGCTTCTCGCCTTGCCATTGCAAGGACTTACCAACGCAGCACAGGTCATCATCGACCACCAAGGGCCGCTCACAAACGAGTTGCTGCGTGACTTTCCGGGTCAACCGACGTCAAAAGCCGGGCATCCCCAAATGGTAACCCATGATGACCCATGATAACCCATGGTAACCTCAACCATCCCCATATGGCCCATTGGTCCTTGAAGGCAACCCACCTCCATCAGGCCAAGGCACGACAGATTCCTGCATCTTCTGCTGCCCTTGCGTCAGCAAGTTCCAAAGATGCTGCAGTCCTCAGCTGCAGCACAAATGGGGTGCCCGTACGGTTCCACACCGCAGCTACGAGTTCCAACCTTTGCTAGGGAACCTGGCAGGTGGAAAACACTCGACTGTTGATCTTGACGGTCCATCGTAGCTTGAATCTTGGTGAAGAGGCTGTGCAAACATGACCATTGCCGATACATGGCTGCTAGCACCGAAAATGCCATGAAGTGTTTCAGCACTCATGAATCCTGTTTGAGAAAATCTCTAGGCATCATTAACCATGATTGGCCGTTGTATTCTTCATGTCCTGCTGTATCCCCCATGGGTGACTATAAGACCCCGTCATTAATTCGATTAATTAACCATCATTGACCGCAAACCATTAATTTTTCACCCTATGAGAAACTGTTCTCTTCTACAAAACCCATCATTAAGCATTATTAGCCACCATAAATCGCGTTGCAAATGCACCGCCATTAAGATCCATTGCACGGCGCACATGCCCATCCTTAAAACATCACCTTGTTGGTGGTTTCAACCCCCATGAAAAATATTAGTACACCAACCATTTGTTATTTTTTTGGCCGGGGCCGGGGCGTCCAGCGGCTTGCCGTTCATATAATTACATATATACACTTACTCGGGACAATGAACAATGTCAATCAAACCACCAACCAGCATTTGTTGAATTAACCGTTATTGTTGCTTATCATTCCCTACGACTGACTATTAGTAATGGTTAGTAACCACTGGTTCAAAACCACCGACCATCAACGGTTTCGCAACCATCGCAGTGGATCTGCAGCGATTTGGTCGTCCAGGGGCTGCCCCGGTCTCCGGCGTCCAGGTTCAATTCCTCATGGCGTGCCACCAGGAGTCACCCTCTGGCGATTTAGCCGTAAAGCTATCATTTAGATATTTAGCCTCTGGTAGTCCCTAACCTAGCAGTCGAAAATCACCTTTTTTTTTGGCGAAATCAAAATCCTCTTCGAAATCAGCTATTTCATGCTATTTCTGGGTATTAGATCGATTTTGTCAATTGCCAGGTTAGTTTGTCAAAGGGTGACCAAACATAGGTCGTGATCTCAGAAGTGAGCGGCGTGGAGTTCCCTGCCTGTCTGACCTGCTGGAGTCTGGATAGCATCGGTTGAACCATCTTGAGGAGTTGCCATCTCTGATAAGTAAATGGTTTTCTGGCTGGTTGTTTCAAACCCTATGAAAAATGTCAGTCAACCAGCCATTGTTCATAATCACTAGCGAGAATGAAAAATCTTTCAAACCACCAACCAGTTTTGATAATTACACATAGGGCATTGTCTGTCCACACTGTACTTCCTGTTGATAGCACCCATCATGCACAGGCTACTACGGTCGATAAGGGCTCGAGATATCTTGAGATGGGGCAACCACCAGCATTTGTATGTACTGCCTTTGTCATTAGCAAACATGAAGCTGGACCAAGTACAATGCCCAAAGACAACCACGGAGACTGATTGGATGTTGAAACTGTTTGCTTCCTGGGTGATCCCAAGCAGTCTGGAGGTTCATGATGCCATGACCATCCGAGGTTGCTGAGGGCTCACTGTTTCCGCAACCTTCACCACCTGTCCCACCAACTCAGCTGTGGCTGCCTTGCCAAATCTGCCTCACAAGCCTACACCGTAATGGATGAAGCAAAACATTATTCCCCTCAAGTTGCAAGTTTCTTTGCGGAAGCCCTGTAAGATTCGGTTTTTGTGTATGTACCTTATGCATGCACACAAATGTCTTATGACTTTCTGCATGCCCATATTCCAAATATATTAGAATATTGGAAGGTTTGAAGGTGAATATCTACCCTCTATATATGCACGGATTGTTGATGTAATTGTCGAAAGGTGAATCTGAAACATCCACCCTCTTCGTGCCATACCTTGGCACGCCCACACACACACACACCATTGCAATTCCGGCTGTCAAAGATCGAAATGTAGCCACCAAGAAGTGCTTGGCAAAATAAGGGTGCTTCACGATGCTTCATCATACTTAATCTTTTAATGTCCATTTCTAGTTGTTCCATGTTCTCCCTCAAAAAAATCAAACACCCCTTGAAAGCCGGCATTCCCCACGGTAGCTCCAGCTTTCGCCCAGGGCACCATGTCATCAGAGATGTGCTTGAAGCGTCGGTTCAGGTCTGCCAGTTGAGCATCATGTGCTTCCTACGCAGCATAGCCAGCTCCCAGGAGGCTGCCACCACAGCTGGTACCAGCAAACTTGTCAGATCACATGGTGAGGTCACATGGTGATTGGGCAAGGGAAAGCCTTGGATGGTGTCCAAGCACAACTTGCGTGTCATGCCAAGGTGGTATCGAAAACCAGGGCAGCCAATGCGCCAAAAATGGATGGACGCCCATCGTGTCATGGACCCTCGAAACGAGTGGTCCAACATCTAAGCCATTGCTCCAGGAGCCACCTGACTGTACGCATAGGTTGCTGTTATGCCTACAGCAACGGATTAACAAAACATGGGCTTGGGCCCATGAGACAGTGTCACTTCACACGGCCTTGTCCATCAGTGACCTAACCACTGTTTAGCCAGCATAAACGGTAGAAACCCTTGCGGAAAAATCAAATATTTGATCAACCCTGCCGTGCACGGGTTTATACGGGTTTATAATGGTTTATACAGGTTTATGACTATCCCTTAAGTCAGCATCATGGCGCGCACCAACATGTGACCAGCCACTACCTTCTCCACTCATGGTGAATTGCTCGAGTTCATAAAGCTACCGCTACTCATCACCCAGTGATGGTGAGCAACTGATGCTGGTAGAAGTTGATTTTGTAGAGTTCATTAACGGTTGGATCCATGTCTACCATCCTTACCCATCACCATCAACGCCCATCACTAATCATCACCATCATCAACCATCACTTCTTCTGCTCTTCCCTCCGGGCATGGATCAACCTCTTCACCACGGCGCCCGCCTTGTTTTCGAAGGGGATCTGTGGACGGGACGCCTGGCGTGGAGATGAAATCAAGCCATAAACCAAGGACCAGCCCCGCTGAAAGCAGGTGCACAAGACCCCTGGCACCGACTGGTGCTGCTGCTGGGGGCCCCCACGGCCGCCACTTGTTGCGCATCAGCGTTGTTGGACATCCGCTTCTCCATTGCCAAGCGACGTTTGCGCATCGAATCCTAGGCCCGGGCAGAATCCACGGCTTGATGAGCTTTCCAGGGTACATTGTGGATGTTGTCACGGCACTGAGTCACAACCCATACCCATGTCTGGGCAATCAAATGGTGGTGACGTCAGCACCAATTATGGGTCCATTGATTTGGGCCAGGGGGCATCCACAAAGGTGTGCAAAAAACCATGCTTATTTTGTTTCAGTGATCAGTGGATGGTGGATTGCCAGATTAGCTGATGCGTGGCTGGCGACAGAAAGGCGAATTCAACCACCATGTCCGGTCAGCCAAAACTTGGAATGATAATGGATTTGAAGGCGTCAACTCCGTGTTGAAGCAAATTCCCTCTAAACCGGCTTGTTGGAGTCAACATTAACTAGAATGGTCTCCTCCTCAAGAAGGGATTTATATAGTCGTAGATCTATTGGGATAAAACATACCAAATATGCATCTATGCACGCACCAGTCCTTGAGAGTCTTGACTACTGGCAGTTTCTTCATCAAAAGGGGACTGCAATCGTGTTAAATGTGTGGGTGGAGCCATTTCGGCTGCACCCCAAATCCAGTATCTTGCAACCCATGTCTGAAAAGCCGTCACCGTGGGTAGCCCGGCCCTCCCGTGTATGTATCCCCTCACCACCCTGCGAAGTGTTTTTTTGGCAAAGCCACCCTTCGTCGTTGAGCTCGCTTTTTCGGGTGCTCGTCTTTCTTTGGCTCTTCCTGATACGGCCACTGGGATTTCTTGGCAAAAAATTGATGCCTAAAACTGACACTGTGGCAAAGTCCAGTTGGGCTGAGTTACATTACGCAGCCATAAGGAAAACAACTCTTGACTTCCCAGGGCCCCAGTGGCTATCGAGGATCATCACTTGCGGAGCTTGAGGATGACTCCGCAGGATGACTTATTCATGCTTTTCACAACTGATCGTCGGGCTTTGACCCTAATTTTCAGGAGTAGAGGCCAAATTATTACCGGTGGTTTGTGTTGCTCAATGTTGGTTAACCATCTAATTGATGATGAATGGTGGCTAGATTCTGGTTGATTATAGGGGTCAATAACAAAAACCATGACCAACATGAATGGTTATATCCACCCAAGAGCATAGACATGAGGAAAATTAACTTCTATTTTGCTGTTTGCCCCTCGTCCTGAATCAATGTAAACTGGACATCGCTGGGTACTAAGATGTGCAGTGGACTTCGCGCTCATTTGGGAGGGGAGGAAACGTCCCCAGCCAGTCAAGCTCAGGATAGCGAAGACTTACCTGGCCACATCCGAACCCCCCGATACCACGTGGAGAGCATCACCACCGATCGACTAGCACATCAACCATGCAACCCAACCAACCGAACCAACCACTCACCAACCAACAAAACGAGGTAGTCTCCTCCTGGATGATGTCCGTCTCGGGTATCGGCTCTGCCCCGCCTCACCAACAAACTCGAAGCACAAAATACGCTGTTGCTTATTGCAAATTTTCATGCTTTGTAAGTTGTAAGAGGTGAATTCTAAGTCATAGATCTCAACAATCTCTTGGCGCGTAGTAGAAGATGGTATCACATAAAATGGCAATGGTTTAGCCTGGGATGATACGCTTGATCATGATACATCATTGGCCCAACTGGCAGTTAAACCCGGCCATCACTAAAAAACCTGGCCATTGAACATTTGATTTGCCCATGACCACGGGTGGTGAATGTTAACCTGCGCACTAACAGGGCTGTTTGCCTATGGACATGCCTTGACAATATGAAAGCATATGAAATATATATGAAAACAAAAAGAAACATATTAAAACCCCGTTGCAACTGCAAGCACATCACATATCCAATCTCCACCGCCCTATGCGTGCCCCGGCTTTCGATACAGCTGGGATGAAGACAACAGGTCAAGTCAAGGTCAGGCACGTTCGCTTTAAAACACAAGTTCATCCATGAGATGCCCTCCAGGAAACTAACATAGACCGTACCAAAAGGCTATCCCAATAGGAAACTGGTCATTAAACCCCTATTTGGGAGGGTTTATGTATGTCTGTCTATGTTAGTTTCCAGGAGCGTATCTCCTGTGCATTCCTTTGCCATGGATGAATCCAATCATGGTCAAATGCTGGGGCAGACACACGATTGCCTTTGACGCCCAATGATGGCACAGACTCGTATCCGTATGAATCAGGATACTTACGACGAAGGTTGGGGTTGAGCTTGGATATCAACCGCCAGATTGACATTTTCTTTTAACCCTTGTCAATGATCGTGGTGATCCAGACTCGTGCGGTATCAAACCTCCAGATTGCACTCACCCCACGCCACATTCACCAGGCAACTCGTGAGCTCCGTCATGCTTCGAATCGTGTCCTCATCGCCAGCCGCTGGAAGGGCACCCCGGGATTAGCCATCAATTGACCAGGACTGACTACCAAGTAACCGGCTATCAGCCATGAACAACCGGCTACTAACCATCAATTTCCCAATGATTGACCAGCAGCCATCAACTATCCCATTGATCCCAAGTACTTGAGGTCCCGAACGCTGAACAAAAACAGCTGAAACATGCTGAAAGCACGAAACATTCAGACACAAATGATCTGCACCCTGTAAGATCATGTATAGATTTAAAAAACTTGATCATGACATTTTCAATTCATAGACGTAAATTGCTCCTTTCTCTCCTGAAGGATTCAAACCAAGCTGTCTCACAATGCCCTATCAGACAGGTCAAAGCTGATTCCGACTGTAAAGAGTTCCAATCTGTGACACATCCAGTTGACATTGATTTTTTGGGGAGGCTCATTTATTGGTTCATTGATGCGCTGGCAGGGTCGCGTCCCCCAGCCTACACCGATTCCCTTCACGACTAAGCTTCGCCGTAACGTCACGCTGTCACGCCCAAAATGTGAAGGGAAGGACTAGCATTTGGACTAACCATTGATGCTAATGACTAGCAATTGGGGGTAATGACTAGCAAGTGTTGCTAAATCATTGATGCAATGACTAGCCAATGGATGCAATGATTAGCCGGTTGCTTCTTTCTTCCAAGTGAAACTGACACTTTCAGCAATGATACATGTCCATCTTTGGGGAAATATTCAGCCAAATCTTAATTGAAGAAGTCAATGGCCAAGCTGCTACTTGGATCATCCTAGGGATTGCACCAGTGCCTGTCACCACATGCCCTTGCGTTCACCAGCGCGACCCACATCCCAAGCCACTTCCATTTCTTTCTCGAGGGCTGTCAGCCGCGGATGCAGCCTGGGAGATCTGAGAAGGTACCACCATGGGGCCTACATAACTCTGAGCTGCATACCAACGCAAACCTGACTCAACAGCAAAAGCCCACCAATTTCAATTAAGATCAACCTAGATCAACCAAGTACCAAATAACTCAGCAAAATGAATTAAGTACCACCTAAAGATCAACCAAGTACAAAACCCAATTCAGTACGATTCAGCCAATAAGATCAACATATCAACCAAATAATCTTACGACGATCAACCAAAATCAACCATATTAATCAACTTAAAGCACTTAAATCTTGATCAATCACTTCAAGATCAACCAACGAATCCAGATCCATTCACTGCGCGTGCCCCTAGGCCCTCGCCTGGAAAGTGCTTGGTACATGTGGACGTTCTGCAGCGCCAACCATCCCTCCGAGATCTGCTTGCCTGGCATATCCCGCGTGAGTCGTCACCATGGAAGTCGTGGCGCAAAACTGTATGGCTATGGGTCAATATTAACCAACCAGCCAATGGCTATTGGTTAATATTAACGGAAATAACAAGCAACAATAGTAGAGGATATACCAGCTATATATATATATATGGCTATGGGTCAATTTTAGCCAACCAATAATGGGGGATAATAAGCAACAACAATAAGGAAAACAATGGTTATATAATGGGGGAACCATGGGTTTGGGGTTTTGACCCACAAACATTTGAAGCTGTGGTAGCCATGGTGAAAACATCATCAACCATGGTGAAGTTCATCTAGATGAAGCATCATCTACTTGTACTGTCATCTCCTAACCATGCTTACCATTAACCATGATGAAACATTCACCACGATGCGCTAGCAACAAGCTTTGAGTTTTGACTTCTCCATCAGTCCTTCAGCGCCTGTTCAGACCGTCATGAACCACCATTCAATCACCCTTGCATTCACAGGTTTATGACAGGGCCGTGGGCATATCCACCACTGTCATTGACCAATGGATTCAATAGATCATCATCAAGCCTACACCAGACAGCCAGCATGTCTTACATCCTTGTTTTCAACTGCAGACCTGTCACCATCCAGTTCATGTTCTGAAGGGCAGGCAATGCTTCGTAGCGCTTCCTGCCTCCCATCTGCAACATAATTGAACAAACAAACATAAATGGTCCTTCCAAACACCCCGTGTTATCCTATACTGCCGCGGGAGATACCATTGGTTTTCATCGATTTTCTGGGTGCAACCTGTGAATTCAAGGTGGTGGGACACGGGACCCCAGTGTCATCACACCACTCCGTTCGGTGAGGTCAACCACGGGAACCGGCCTGATTATCACGTGGCAAAAACGACTGGCATCTTGTGGGTTTGTTGGGAACATGGGCGCATGAACTTCATTATGTAACCATCTGTTCAACCAACAAATCATTCCAACATATTCCAACTTATCTTATGCTTCAATCACTTAGTCGAAGAAACTTTCTTGTCCAACACATTGCCATCCTTGAGCCTCAACTCCTTAACATTCAAAATCTGTCGATCTAAATGATCCAACCTAGCCATGGACAAACCACAGCTGTAGATACCTTACCGTTCCGGAACAGCGATGTTTCCAGCCAGCTATGTCATCCCAGCTGCCGCCCTTGGGCCCCTTGATGCCCCTTGGGCGCGCCAAGCTGCAATTCTCCACGTGCAGATCGAAGCTCTTGGCTCTCTGCTGTGCCAAGGTGTTCAAGGCATCCTGAGCTACTGACCTGGGACCTGGCCCACGACCCTTGGAACATCCATTGGAACGCGACCGTCATCGACCATGATTCAGCAGCCGTTGATGTTCATCTTCCTTGTCAAGAACTCACATGAAGGGGACATAGGTGATTTTTGTTGGACATGTCTTCAAAGTTGTTGGCCATCGAATTTCTAAGTCAGAACAAGTCGACAAGCATTCACCGCTGGTGAAGATCTGGAAAATGACCAGTATCCTCTACTGTAGCTGTTATGATGCTCACTCAGCCAAATTTCATGTTCAGAGATGTGTTCAGCACACATATCATAACCTCCTACCCACACCTGCGCGCAAGCATCTCTCTATCTCTCTCTAGGCAGTGTTTTTTCCAGCACGCATACATCACCTTACCACCTCGTTGTGGCGCATGCGGCGCCAGGTAATGCCACTGCCATACCGCGACAAGGAGCGAAGGTCTTACTTTCGGCGTGCTTCTTCGGCAGTTTGTTGGTGATGACCCGTGCCATCTCTTCGAAGTTGGCCCTGAGGAAGCCCGTCGTTGGGGGTAACCGCTGCAACGGTTCCGTGTCGCAGAGCTCGAAACTTAGGGGATGACATCATAACAACCATGCCATCATACAGATCAACATAGATCAACCATCCACCCAGCCTTCCAATCACACACCCAGCCTTCCAATCACATAGTACAAGATCCATATTAACATCCCCCCATCGTTCCAATCAGCTTCAAATGCCGCCCCTCAAAATCTCGGACGAGTCTGGCGCCTGGACTCCTCGGCTTCCTCGAAGGCGGTCCTGTGGTGAGCTGCCAAGTCTGGGCATTCGATGGTTAAAGATGTGATGGTGAAGGATGTTGTGGTTGAACAGTACCGCTATACAGTGGTGAATTAATGGCAGTATGGTTATGTCAATGGAACTATGGATATACAGTGGTTGGCAGTGGTGAATTGTAATCGATTCATAGTGGTTGATTATGGTTAGGTCAACTTGATGGTGAGGGTCAATTATAGCAACGATTGGTAAACGCTAGTAGTTCGATCCAGTCTTATCCATGGGATGATTCAACATTGAGCCGATATAAATCCTGATGGTCAAGCCATGTCAAGCGCTGCCCCGGCTTCACAACAGTGGACCTCAAATGCTGCTGGCAGGTGTTCTTCTCTTTCTTCTCTTCCAAGGTATAGCGCTTGATGGCCTCGAAAGTAACAACAACCATGGCTGCCTGAGACGCCCGTTGCGACACATGTTTCTTGAAGACCAAAACATATCCATAGCTCCAAGAGGCAAAATCCAACGAAGAAATGCTTACGTCCCTTAACATTCCAATGGAACATTTTTTTTGGCAAACCATGGTTTGGATACACTTTCTGAATGCCACGAGCGTTTTTTTCAGCCAAATGCGTACTTTTTTCAGGGATGTCATGAGGTTTGAACAATTGTTTTGACGATCAACCCACTAAGCACCAATACACCCAAACTGGGCAACCCACAGGATGTGCGCAAATTCCTGCAAAACCGGCACATACCGGCACAAATTCCCGCAACGTAACATGCGCCACTTCAAAAAGTGTAGGAACTGGGAATTTCATGTCCTGCTCTGTGCAAAAAGCCTTGTTTTTTGTGTTTTTTGGTCACGCTTCTTGGGAAATGAGCACTTTATGGTTTTGTACACTTATTTGTGTAAGGTCAGATTGTCCAGGTCGATAAAGGTAAACATGTCCACATGCAAAGCCAGCTACAAGATACACACACTCAAGCAAACATATAGAACGCACCTATGACTACCCGCATTGCATTTGGTGGGCAGTTGAACGCATCTGCACCTGCTGGTGTACGCAAATGCAAATACACTACACAAACGTACACAAATATAAATCACATGAATACTCCACATGGAGAGAGACATTATTGGCAGTATGCATTTGCATGCTGCAAAAGCCTATCATCATGATGGATTGATTTCAAATCCGAGAGCAATAGATGAGGCCTCCCTGTCACACTAGGAGACCGACCTCCTTACTTTTTTGAGGGATCCCACCTGGTTCCACTAGTCAGAACACAAACCCCTCACCGTGGATGTCCACCCAGAACCCGCAGCCCAAACAGCAAGTGCTGAATCGTTTCCCTCTCGCGATTCCATGACCAAGGAGCGCAAGTTAAGCGACAGCTTTGAACCTCAGGCTGTTCAAGGAATGGATGGAAACAAACACCAGTGACGGAACTGAAAGTGAATGCGAGGGAAAGTGAATGCGCGGAACGACTAAAACCATACAATATGATTGCAAGCTGGTAAAATGGCAACATGGGTCATGCAGTTTGTGGCAACTGCATGGTAGTTATGCTCCCTTTTCTTGATCGCCTTTGCATCTGATCCTTCTGCCCCTGAGTAGGGCCCCGAAAATGCGCCGATGGCTTGTCAGTGTCACCCGACTTTTCAGCCACGAAAACGGGGAAACAAACGGGAGAACCCCTTGAGTGGGACCGGGACAAGTACTGAAGATGCCTGGTATCGCTTTTAAAACCCTCAATCCTTTCTTATCCCTACTACTGGTACCATCCATTAGCCCTTTACGAAACCCCATGCTGTTGAACCAATCGACTTCGTGGTCGCTTGGAGTCCATACTGGACAGACTTAGATGATCAAAGGGCTAGTAGCTCAGCAAACTGGAACAAAGCACCAGCACCAGCGGCTGCAAGTCTTTGATGATTGATGCTTGCGAAGGGCTACAAGTACCCAACACATGATGGTATATTGGGCTAAAATCCTTTCGGATATCATCAGCAAAGCCGTTGGCATAAGAACGAGCGCAATCATCTTCAATGCCAATGACCATTTTGATCGGAAACCGCTGATTTACCCATCATAACCCGTTCTCCGTAGTGGATCCTTATCGATCCCTCTCGCCAGGGCACGTATTCCCGCACGAAGATCGTCAGGTCCTTATTTGACCAAAGCGAGCTGGCTGATGTGCTAATGGTCAATGATGGTCAGTTGATGATGGTCAATGGCATTTCAAACATGTCAATAGGAGTGCTTGATGACAATTGTCAGTAAATAACCACTATTAATACTGAGTTGATGGTACACTCAAACATGTCAATGTGAGTGTCCAATCGGAATGCTGTAAATCATCTTCTGAATCATGATGAATTGGGCATGTCACAAGCATCTTTCAACAATCCATAATCAATCTCTCCCTCCATCAATGCTGCAACCGGTCATCAATAATCAATGCATCTTTCAAACAAAACATGGGACTTTTCTGAGATAAAAATCAGCTAGACTACCAATGTCCCCAACCATTCCACCCCACCATAAAATGCTGGTACAGGTGATCAATCAACCGCTGGATCCCCCGTGAAGCGACCATCAGAATCAGCATCAAACATAGTCATTAGTCACACGACGGTTGCCAGTAATAAATGATCAAAACGGATTCAACCAACCATAGTCGTCAATCACTGATCATTAATTGGCTATGGGTCAAAATCACTAGCCCCCAATATGGCCATTTAGAATGGAAATTCATTGTTAACCCGTGGTTTTTGGGGTACCCAATTTTGACCCACCACCAATTATGTTGGGTAGCTGTTGCGCCAAGGATCGCGGATGGAGCCACCGAACCTCGGTCGAGGGTGGAAGTGGCATCGCTGACATCAATGGGTGGATGGGAAAATCTGCAGGAAATACCCCTGCTTCTAACGACCAATTATTGTAGGGTTTCCCCATATGGCTTCTCAATATGGCTTTCCCATATGGGTGTCCCAGGTGGGTTTCCTAGATGGGTTTCCCACATGGGTTTCCCAAGTGGGTTTCCCAGGCCGATTTTTCCACCGTGTCCGGGAATACTCACAGAGGGTGGCTGGTAAAATGTTAATAAATCTACAATTTCAATCAGCTTTTTCACCAGCTTATGATAGCAAATCTACAATTCATGCTTGAAGAGGTGGGTATCAAGATGGTTCACATTGCTTAGTTGATGGTGCATGGGCTGGCCAATCCTAGAACCAATCTGGTTGGTGGTTGATCCCTGCCAGCTCCCGGAAAACCAAAGTGATACGAGACTACATTGTTGCACCCATTCTGGACCTCTTGTTTGCAATCGACTTTAAACATGTCTTTAAACATGTCGGCCATCTCTTCACCATGACTAGCCATGGAGATACCCTATCAACCAACTGTCGTTGGTCATATCCTTCTTGTTGTGGGAGCTGTTACCCTTACTATGTAAATGTTCCTGGCCATCAGCCATAATCACCCCCATCAATCAGTACGGAATGACTACCTTCATCAACCATCATGGAACAGTAGCTAGCCCCAATTCTTGTTGCCCATCATGAATTAACAAAGATCGGCGCGCATTGCTAGCAACCTTCTCGGTAAGCATTACCAACCATCGATCGAGGATCTCACCTTATGAATCGCGCATCTCCTCAATTTCACCATCAGAACTATGGCAAAGAGGCAGTTGCTTTCCTTGAAGGGGGCAATTCCAGACCCAGAATGCAATTACCATCACGGGTTGGTGGTTTAAACCCCTATGACAAATACTAGTACCAACATGTACCACCCAATCATTTGTTTATAATTACTATAGGGAAAATTCTAAAATTATGCCTCAACCCCCCAACCAGATCATCAACGTATCAACCATCAATCACTCAACATCAACGGATGGATCCAACATGTGACAGGCCCACGTCCATCCGCTGGGAAGTCAGGGCACTCCATGGCACCCCCGAACTGAATGGCGTGGATCATGGCTGCTGTGGCGTCCGCCACGCCCACCTGCGGCTTGGTGGGCAATGACCCCTCCAGTTATCATCGAAAATTCGCAATCTATATCTCTATCTAAAAATATAAACAAATAAATAAATAAATAAATAAATAAATAAATATATATATATATATATATAAATATTTATAGGAATTGGATACTAACAATTTGACGAACAAACAAAACAGTTTACTGGATATGATTGGATATTTCAAAAATAAATGTCAGCCAATGTCAGCTAATTACATGAATTTCAAGAAACCACCGTTTGAGTAGTTCATAGACCCCAAAAACCAATAGGAAGAACCAACCATTTTTGGGGTTCCCATGACTTACCTGTTTTGAGAAACCATCATTTGAACAGCATTCAAGAGAGATGTATAGATAGATAGGATAAGAAAGAATGGACATAAGGTGCACATACACGCACACAAATCACACAATCACACATAAACAGAGGGTTCGTGCTAACGGCCGGCCCCTGTGAACCAAGATAGCTCAACCTTTGTGATGGCGATTGACTTTCTGGACCCTGACCAAATGACAGTTCGATACGGGTAACCTTGGACCATGATTTGAAAATGGCCCAGATAATGATGTATGGATCCATTGTCACCATTGTCCCATTGGCTCCTAAGCAACTGCATGCCGTTAGCTGCAATTCGGGCCCGCCAGCCACGAAAGCAGCAGCTTTACATAAACATCTTCTTACGATCCTCCCAAGATTGGGGAATGTGACCCACCCAACCGACTCAAATCCACGGCACATCCATGGCACATCCAACGCGCACCCAAACCGTTGGAAATCTCAGGGCCACCCAGGGCCCCGCGTTGCCGCGGCCTGGTAGTTCTCATGCTCCGGCAGCTCCCACCAGCCCAGGCCCAGATCCGTCTCCGGCTTCGCCCCGAAGCCCCTGAGCGCAGCAAGGGTGAAGCCGTGGCCGCCCGTGGCCGTCCCTGGATGAGCTCAACCGTTAAGGCAGCTGGTGCCTGGCGGGGCTTGACCTATGGGAAGTTGACCTGCCACCAGCTGCCACCTTGAAGTCAGTGATGCAAGTAGTGACCTGTAGATTTTCAGACGCAACTGGAGATGTCACCAAAGCTTCGGGAGGGAACCAACTACGGTGAAACAACGATTTGCAAAGATTGAAGCTGCTGTATTCGAGAAAGCCCTGCGGCAACATAGCGAAGGAACGATCACCAGTTTAGCAAAGCTCATGAACCGCCCCTGACTCAATCTTGGTTAGTTTCTGTTCCCAGATTGCTTTCATTGCCACAGTGTAACCATGAGATTTGTGTTCGGGTGATCATTGGATCATGGCCATTCTCAACGACCATTGCTTGGCCATGAAGAACTAACCATTGGCCAATGAGTACTCACCATCAGTTGAACATTGATTCACCATTATATAATCATTCTCCATTGCTAATCCATTTTTGACTACTTGTTGTCCTTTCAACCTTTGAGAATTGCATTATTCACCATTAATTCACCATCCATTCAGAGCAATCGCTGATGGACTCCTATACCTCCCTCTTGGCTTGGCAGTGTTATGTTGCCAAGTCCCCTAGCCGGAATCGAGACTGGTGGAAGAAAACGACCATCCAGAAATGACGCATCGGAAGATAGGAAGCTTTAAGAAAGCCATTGAAGGGACACAACAACCATCACGTTCTGATCATATATAGCACTAGCAACTCACACACTGAGCTTGTAAAGGTAGAAGAAAACTTGACACCATCTGTGAGCGGCTCCTCTGCACTGTGGCTTTTAATCCAACCATTGTGAACTTGTTGGGCCCAATTAACGCCTGTGTGCGTCTGTTGGCCATTTCCGACCATTATCAGTCATGACCAGGCACCATTAACAACTTTGTTAGACCACTATTGATATTCGTCGTCATCATCATCATCACCATCGTCATCGTCGTCATCATCATCACCATGACCATCATCACAAACACCATGATGACTATCATCATTGCCATTATTGACATCATCACCATCACAATTATCACCATAATCACAAACACCGTGGTCATCATTCTCACTATCATCATCACCATCATTGCCATTGTCATCATCAGCATCACCGTTATCGTCTTCATCATCATCCTCACCATCATGATCACCATCATCGCCATCATAGACAACATCATCACCACCCTCATCTTTGCCGTTTATCTTTATATAAATCATCATCATAATCCACCCCTTTCAACCATCACTCTCCACCACAGCCCATGATCAACCATCATGGAGTACCAACAGTTCCTGGCCATAAAGGACTATCATTTATGATACAGCGCACCATCATTATCACGATCAAGTATGAACCGCTATGACCCGATTCAATCTTCGGAACTATCATGAACCACTGGTGACTCACCATCATCAATCAGATCTATCAACCAGCACTATCAACCACTAATCAACCACAAATTATGTACTATCAACGACTATTCTCAACCACAAATTAACCACTACGTGCTATCAACCACTAATCAACCTACAACCAGCCATGAAAAAACCCTCCGCGACGATCTCCGCTGCCCAGCCACGCCATCCTCCACGCGCAAAAGCGCACGGCGTGGCGCTCCCATTGCGCCACGGTGCTCAGGACCTTCTTGACCCTCGACACGTGGCATTCAACGGTGGTCTACGCCACTGAATTAGTGAAAGGCGGGTGAACAAAATAATGGTTAATGTCAAATAATTGTAATAATAGTGGTTAATAATCAATTAGGTCAATGTCTTCTAATAATGGTTAATGTCTAATAATCATAATAATCAATTATAATAGTGGTTAATAATTGTTAAATATCTATGGTTACGGTAGCTATTGTAATGATTCATATTAGCTACGAATGTTAGTTAAATATGGTTAATGTCTATGGTTAGCTATTATCTATGGTTGGCTATCTCCATAGTTCATGTTAACCAACAAAATAGCTGGTTTTGCTGGTTGATAATAAGGTGTGATTGCCAACAATTATAGGGGACATATACCAACTACATGGTTAACTATCGTTACTACTGGTTCCTACACGGGGATGATCAGCAACAGTCATGGTTCTATCTATGGTTGACTATTATGGTTAATGGTTGATGGATATAACTAATCATTGGGTTTACACATCGGTTTAATAGTTAATAGTTAATGGTTCATTAGCCAACATATCCATCTTTGGTTGACTATCGTTTTTAATCGCCAATAGTGGTTAACGATCAGCAAGAATTGTGGTTAAACAACCACTAGTCAGTACTAGCAACTGCAAAATATACCAATGGTAATGATTCATTCAAATAGTTGAAGTTGCCTATGCTTTGATCATGTTGAATCATATTGAGTGATAATTAGTTGAATATATGTTGAGTTGTGTCAATGGTTGAATATGTATTCTTATTTGTTGATAGTTCATTAATAACGGTTGTTACATTGATTAATTACCTAAGTACCAGGTAGCAAAAACAACTACAAAAGCCTGATGTTGCTGGAAATGATGAAAAGCGCGACCACCGCCACCTGAACTTCTTGATAGTTACCCTGCAAAAAGAGATCCTGGATGAATAGGTGAACAGTACCAAGCGGGGATTTCTCAGGGTCGGCATTTCATATCAATCAAGCAAAAGGATTGGCAAGGCATCAACAATGATCATAGAATTCGCAACGATGAAAGCCAGGGGATTGGATCAACCCATCAACAAGGGCCTGTAGATTTGGGGAAGCCGGGATTGAGTGGATTAGCGCGATGCTGCAAGCAACTGCCATCAAAATGAATCAACATCTTACCCGTCAAATTCTAAAAGTGATTTATCTTGGCCTCGCACCACCGCCGGCCCAGCGACATGTTGTGGGTGGCCACTCTCTGCAAACACTCTTGCAGTCCCTTCGACTGGGTTCGACGAACCTCGGCCGTTCTGGCGCTTGTGATGCTTGGAATTCTGTGGAGATCACATGCATTATGGTCTACATATGGGTGCCATCAACGCTGGTACCAACACGATTGGTTCCCCCGAACAAAAACGAGCAGCTTTGCGACTCACCCAATTTGACCCAAGTCTGTGAATACACCCAGGTGTAACAGTGCAAACCCATGCAACTAATGAACCACATCACCAACAGGTCGGTGACTATTCCAAACCACCAGGGCAGCAGCTCACAGAACAAAAACATACAAAAAACCAAAAACGAGGCAAGGACCACCAATAAGAAGCAGTGAACAACAAGCAGCTACAACCAAAAAAACACCCGCAACTCAAAGAAAAGCGATGATGAAACAACAGGAATCACAATAGCAATAGCCACGGTTGATTGAACTACTTGCGAAAACAAAACGACGACAATGGCTGCAACAACAATCAAAAACCCACAGCAGCAACAACAACAGCAAGAACAACCAATAACAACACTAAAAATAGCAATAACAACACTCACAGCAGCAATTACAAGCAACAACCAGAGCAATAACAACCAGCAACAACAGCAATAAAAACCAACAACAACAACAACAACAACAACAACAACAACACCAACAACACCAACAACAACAGCAACAACACCAACAACAACAACCAACAAACTGAGACCTTGAACAATTGACATCTTTCGCAGGTGTTCCAGGGCGAGAAGCAGCACGGGCATTGAGGTTGCACAGCGCCTTCCATACGATCAATGCGACCTGCCGCTGCTGAGCTGTGGATTGAGAGCTGTGGGCAGTGGGGAACGATTAGCTCTTCCAGGCCAAAGGCAAGCGATGACGACAGGCACACACACACAGATATATATATATATATTTACATTATATATGTGTGTGTATATCTAGACCATATGAAATTTGCCATAAGCCAAGAAATAAACATGCAAGAATATGTCCGAATAGATTTATTTGGGTGGTGTATGATCACCCAGACTTGTGGATACACCAATGCAACTAGTGAAAACTTCTCCTCTGATCACTTTCAACGGGGTTTCAGGTCATGGACGAGAAACTCACAAAACAGCCACGCCGGTTCAAAAGCCATAGGAGACGACCAGCAGTCAGCTTGTGGCAATGGGCAATGATGACTGTTTGATGACTAATGATTGCAGTTTATATTTATCGTAACGATTCCAGAATTATTCCATGGTGGAAATTACCGGTTGGTACAAATGCCTTCCAATTTTCATTCTCTTTTGTTGTGGATATTTCCGATTGATTTGTCGGCATCCTTTCAACTTGCACAAGGGATCCATTTCAGGTAAAAGGGGTCCAAAATTCACCGGTTGGCAGTAGCAGCTTTCCTTGGCAATTCCTCAGTGGTTCTGAAAGGCTTCTCCTGGGCTTAGATACCAACTCTGCCCTTTTCGTCATCGCACCAACAGCAGCAACCAACCGTAGAACCAGCTATATACATGGTATTTCAATATATTTATGTCTGTGCGGCTGGGTGTGGAATTACATTTATATATGCAGTATATATGTTTGGTTGGTATAACTATGATTTGTGGTAATGAAGCTAACATTGGTGCCCACGTGTACCTTGATCGATCTTTATCTTGGTGGCTTATAGATCCCTTGCTAAAAATATATATTTTTAGTGGTTACATGGTCAATCAATCATATCCCAAAAACACTAAAACTTAAGTTAGTGGGTATAAGCCATCCAGTTATAGTTCAACCAAAAAGCATATCACCAACATCAACCAAGAATATCACATCCAGCCACCTCACTGGCCGTGGAATGCCAGAAGGTATCGAACCTACCCACCTCTACTATTCAACCAGCCAAATAAAATATATGAATATATACAAATAAAGCAAAATAAAACAATAATTCAATACGAATCAGCACCAATCAACATAATCAGATCAAAACGAATCAAGATAAACTAACACCAATCAACATAAATCAAGACAAATCAACAAAGACTAACAGAACATCAATCAACATAAATGGACATCAATCAATGTAAACCAATCCAAATCAACACAGACAAAAATCCAAATCAAGAAAGGTACACCACTATCAATCAACATAAACCAATGCAAATCATAAGCAAGCAACATAAACCAACACAAATCAACATTAACCAACACCAATTAACACAACCCAACATGAACCAGCACTAGCCAACATGAATCAACATAACCCACAATAAATCAGCACAAATCAACATCAGCCAACATCAATCAACACAAATCAACATTATCCAACATCAATCAACACAAATCAACACTAACCAACACAAATCAACACTAGCCAACACTCAACACAAATCAACACTGACCAACACAAAGCAAGCCAGCATCAATCAACACCCAACACAAATCAAGAATAATCAACATCAACCAAAACAACCCGACATAAACCAACAAACATCCACAAATATAACCCAAAATCAACCAATACAAATCAACCAACATCAATCAATATAAACCAACACAAATCAGCATAAACAGGCATTAATCCACATATACCAACATAAGCCAACAACCTTTCTAATCCGCATCCATTTCCACCCTTCGATCCCCATCCGTTCGTCACGAATCACCGTCGCACGGTACCTTCGCGGGTCGTGCCGCTTGAGACGACCTCGGCAGGTGCACGCGCGCGGTTGTTCCTTGTGGGGAACTCCCCAATGGGAAGATTTGGCGGGGGTATTGCTTCATAAATAATGTCTATATATCTGTTATATAAATAGTAATTTAACTAACAAGAGAGAGAGAGAGAGAGATATATATATATATTATATTCTGGTGAATACAAATGCATATAAATAAGTAGTAATATAAGCAACAAAAAATCTATTTATATATATATATATACTGTATACAGATTTATATTTGTGTGTATATAAAAACTATGGTCAATACAAATGAGGGGTTACATTGATCTTGATCATTGTCACTGCTTACCATGCCATATAATAACGGTTGATATGCGATTTGGGTAATGCTTAGTAGCTATGATAATGGCTAAGAATGGTGAACTAGCGGTGTTCGAGTAATGGTCAATGATGGTTGTATGGGCTGCTCAATAGCAACTAATAGTGGCTGACCGGAAATAGTAATAGGGGATACTAAGCTTCAATGACCTTGCTATGTAACATCGAAATATGGCAATCGGACAGAACCAACCATCCCAGGAATTGGGGAAAGTAAGAACTGCTTAGAACCATAGGCTTAACATGTTTATGTTCATCGCTTTCATTTTTCCGATGTATCAATATGGGCAAACTCATTTCGAATCAACAGATCCTTGGACTCAGGAGGTCACAGTGATGAACCAGTTCTGCTTTAGCCTCCGCTTGGCCGGAAACCCATGGAAGCGCTCTGGCATGGTGGATGATCTCCCTGGCCAAGCGGCTTCTTGGGTGATGTAGGTGATGCATCTGCTGCACTTTCCTCCTCCTGGAAAGTGGTGATGGCAGCTACGGCTGAAACGTAGCTTAAACAAGACAGAACCTCCCAAAAAATGCAATTCTGTATGCACATATGTCTGAATGTAAAGAGGGACATGCACATATGCAGAATGTAGATTTGAACAACACATATATATGTAGGTGTGTGATTGTTCGTGTGTTGTTCTGTGCCTGTGTGCATCTGCATATGCAGTACATCTCGCACTATCCCTCTATACACGCGCAAGGTTGGGGAAAAAAACAAACGAATGATACGTGTTAAACATGCCAGTGAGATGTGTCAAACTTCGATCAAACGTCACACAGCTTCAAAATGTTCATTGACTCTGAGCCATGTCCTAAATACCTATCAAATCCTATCAGGAATATCTCGAGGCAATTATTTGCCATCATTTGCCCAGTACAAAGTTCAGTAGCCTCCGTTAGTAGCGGACTAACTGATAACATATTGCAACGATTCGTATGGAAAGTCAGACCTCCACAGTACCCCAACCGTCCAGTTCCCAGAACGTGCCACGTGGACAAGTTGAAATTTTCAGAACATTTCAGAACTATCTGTCTTCAGTTTGTGACTTGTATTAATATTGTGACGCTTATACATAGATAAGAATACATCTGCTCTATGCAAAAATGTCCGGTCTACGATTGGATTTTGAATTAATTATCCGTCTTTGGCGGTGTTCCAACCTTAGCCGAACACCACAACAAACCCGAAATCCAACTACTGAACTCCCCTGTCTGTGCCGTCCTTGTTCTTAGGACCTTGGCATCGCGCAACGCCATTCTGCAAGACCATGAGTTAATCCCATCATTCATAGTGACCACGGATCCAGTAACATATGGCTAACTAGTTGCACACTACAAAATACTTATTAGTTTTTTACGACAGCATATTGCGCATGTTCCCACATAGGTGAGTAAGTATAGTCATTTGGAGTTGCTTCTGCATACCTGATAGTCACCTATCAGATCTTTATTAGCTACTGCTGGCTACCATGACCGAATGACGATCCAGTGCCGAATGCTGCTGATTGATCATGGTTAGCGCTAAACAATGATGACCTTACGAGTGGTTTGCGAGCAACTCAACAAGTACGAAGGTCAGCATTGTGCACAAGTATGTTTGTTAATGTTATATTTACAAACAATCCTAGCGATTTACTATCAATGATACTGGTGATCCGACCCAAGTGCGTAAACCCTTTGAATTGATATCTAAGCAATGATGAGCCACTATCCCATGGACGATTACCCTATAACAAATGCTTACCACATCCCCATCTCGACCATGTATTGCGTATCTGTGCATGTGATGCTTCTGAATAATTTTTAAAAGTAATGAGAACATATTAATCCGTATAATGAATGATTTGACAGGCCCATCAATAATTTCTCCCGCTGTGGGGCACCATGACTATTATCCCATTATTACTACTGATCAACCTTGCAATAATCAACCGTTATCTGCCTCTTCATTGTCTTGCTATAATTGCTCTTTGATTGTACAGTAAACAATAATACTTATATAATACTTATCAACTTATCACGTCATTTTCCCGGTAATGCTATGCCCAATCGTCAAAATACTCCTGATACTAGTAGGGATAAGATCGGTCATTTGCCTACAACCAGTAAGGTTGGTTAAAGGTGAAAAAATGAAAACATGTTAATCTATGTTTGTCCCTATGGAGATTGGCCACGTCATTCATAGAGGTACCCATCAATATCCATACGATTTGTCAACAATAAGATTATTTTATTCATATATATATATATATATATCTAGAATTTCCGCAGCAAGAACCCTAGTGGTGAGAAGTCATTCTGCTTATCAACCATGATTTCCCTACTCACTCATATTCATCATATTCATGAATTAGTGGTCACCAACCCCTATCATGTCCCTAACCATGGTGAAGATCCCATTTTTATCACCAGCTACTTGTCGAACTGCACTTGGATGTTCAGCTTCAGTCCCGATTTCTTGGATGGTGGCGCCAAACGCGCCGAAACCATTGCAGCATCATGGATATCAACCCTTTGAGTGATCCACCATGATGAGCCTAGTGATTCTTAGTGGTTATCACATCCGTCACTATAAGCATCATCCATCGCATCATCCATCATCATCCATCATCCTCCATCCCATCATGGTGGTTAACCCATCTTCATTCTTAGTGGTTATCCCATCTTGAAGATCAACCCTATTCATTGATGTCTAGTGGTCATCACATCCCTCACCACAGGTATCCCCTATCATCAATGGCTACCCACTGAGCACCCCCCACTGAGCGCAGCCTCAACTGCCTTGGTCGCCGTGGCGCCCAAGCGTTTCGACCGCGCCTAAGGCGCGGCGAACGCCCCGAGAAAGCGCTACATGGCGCGCTTCAGCAGCCGAAATTCACAGCTGCGCCAGGCAATGGGCTGAAAGAACGGCACAGGTCAGCTGTGTTTGATGATCTTTCGGGATCTTGGGAACGCACTGCCAATGAATGACTGGCACATGATCCAAGTCAAATGAGGTCAAACATGGTCAAACGCATCCGAAAAGTATATGGTTTATGGCTTTTCATGGTCTTTTATGGTTTCACATGCCCATGGTGCAGGCGCGAGCATCTCACCCGCACATCGAAGAAAACAGCGCGGGAAACCTTCGCAGCTCTGACTCGGCTCCATGTGGCCTTCAAACAGGGTCTAAAAATGTGCCACCTCTGGCAGGTTTATACGGAGGTTCGCCAGCTCAACTGAGCCGTGATTTTTTTGGATGTTCCAAAAACGACACCAACGCGAAATTCCTACGCGGTGCCTACGCGATGTAGTTTTACTAGGGGTTTTGCCTACACGGATGGTAGGTGTGAAAAAAGTATAAAAAAGTTGCCTGCGCGGCGCCTACGCGAGACCAATCAAAGCTCCTTTTTGCAAATGCATGTTGCCTACGCGACTTTGCCTACGCAGAATGCCTATGCAAGCCTACGTATCTCCTTCTCACCAATGAGAACTGCCTACGCGATCAATTTTTATTTCCCTTTTTACATGAATTTGAGGCTGTCAAAAAAAATTAGCTCAACTGTCATTTGGCCACTCCTGGTAGCTGCAAGCACCGCTGCCCTTCAAAGGGTCAGAACGGGAGACCCCTAGCTCCTGGCTTCGCTACCTCTCAACCACCAGCCTGCAGTGAATGTTAGAAAATTCTGGCACTAAAAATGACCGGGACTTTCCAACTCGTCAGCCTCTTTTTGGGAGATTAACTCCAGAGATCTCGACTGGCATCCCTTGGAACGCCGACACCCGTCATAAAGCCCGTCATAAAGGCCGGCCCCCTTCATGAAACAACTCAGGGCTTCCATGTTTTGCAGGAGAACCATGAGACTGCCAAACAGGCTCTACAAAACTGAGCGGCTGAGCTACAATAAGACTCTTAGGATTCAGATGTCCAGTTGGAGGACTCAAGCGTCACAGCCACAGCATTTCACTTGGCTCCAGAGGTTCCAAGTGACCATTGGACGGGCAAACTCACACCAAATAACCAGCAAAAATCTTGGCTGTACTGCTAAAACCAAGGTTGCACAGCAGTATCTTTGGCGCCCCATGGGGGATCTGCTTAGTGATTTAAGTATAGAAAAGAGAAACCGTGGCAGCAAACATTTTTGCCAAAAAACTTCGTGTCCGAAACGACCCGCATCTTTGCTTCTACGGTCGCACACCTCTGCCGTCTTCTGACGGAAAGGTGGCAAGGCTTGAGCGACGTTCTCCAACAGATCTGATGCTGAAGCAACCATATCTTCAGAGATGTGATAGTGATCAATCATCGTTGATGGATGATGATGGCTGATAACAGTCGATGATAACTGATACTGGTTGATAATGATGGGTCTAAGCAGCGAACATCTGCCTGTGGTCTAAGCATTTTTTGCCACTATTCCGATGATATCTTGGGCATCTTCGGCAAACCAGAGTTCCACTCATCACAATCACTTGATGTTGCTGGTTGTAGCTCCAACTTGGGTGGAACCCCACTGAGCTCCACAAATTCGTTCTCCTACTCTACTGACCGGGTGCTACGCCGCCAAGCGGGTGAAACGAGGGCAGATCCTAGGCACTGCCCAGGGCCTAGTGAGACGAGGGCAAGGATGGCTGAGCGATGAATGAGGCTTTCCAATCTGGCTACGGCTAAGGATCAATGAGGTTTTAAATGGTATTAAATGGTATTAAATGGTATAAAAGGCTGTGGCTAAGGATCTGGTTTCCAAAACCATTGTAGAACTAAATGGTTTTAAATGGTTGATCATGGTTTTGAATGGTTCTCACTGGTGCTCAGTGATGGCTCCTGATGGCTGAGGAGGGTTAATCAACTCTAGCTGCATGACGACCAACAATGACCAACGTGGAGATACCAACCGGATTTCTCAATGTTACTGAGCTGCTCATAGGATTGATCAACAAACCGGGGACTTGTGCTCGGTTGGTCAAGCATGGTCCATCAATGGTTCTAATGACCATGCCCATTGACTCGGTTTCTTGTAAAAAAGCATGTTTGACCACCACCACCACCACCACCACCACCACCACCACCACCAACAACAACAACAACAACAACAACAACAACAACAACAACAACAACAACAACAACAACAACAAAACAGTATATAATAACATGTGGAAAAAAACACGTGAAAACAACGCATGTGAAAAAACATGTGAAAAAACATGTGCTTTTTTCACATGTTGTGCAACAGAGTCGCGAAGGCGCGGTTTCATCGCTCAACTGGTGGCCGCTGGCCGTGAGTTCTATGCCAGTTCTGCGACTTTCTCTTCGACCACGCTGAAGTCACCTGGGAAACAGAGGCCGCCGGCAGAAGGGCAGCGAAATGCAGTTAGGTGGTCCATGTCCGGTGGAAATGCCCAACCAAACTGCCATAGTTTGGGAAGTGGTTGCAACAAACTTCCACCCTAAGAAAACAAATCTTGGAAGCGGAGACTTACGTCATACGCGGGCTCTGCCAGACAGGAGGAATTGATCAAACCCAAAATGGGTGTCTTTAAGGCAAATGTTCTATATAAAGATATGGCAAAAATGCTCTATATATATGGTTCCAATGATATGGCAACAATTGTCATAAGTATTCCAATTAATTATGGATATTGATGAAGCCCAAGAGGCAGTTGGCAGAATCAGTATGGACCGGCAGGTTGTTGGCTGGTTGCTATGGCCTCTCAAACCCGCAGTGGACCACCGGCAACCATGATGAACCTGCATTAGCCATCACAAAGCTAAATATATAAATATATTGAGCAGTATTAATCATTCACTGGTTAATACGAATCACGCATCCTCAACTATCATTGAGAGGCATCAAACGTTGCTCAGCATCACGAATCATAACTACCGAACAGTGACCAGTAATACTCCTTAGGAAGCATCACAAAGCAGCATTAAACCCATCTTCAACCAATATTGGTGGGTAATGATTCCGGCAATGGTTGGTGTTGTGTGGGGTGTGGCTGGCCGCTAAGTGGGAAGATTGGTGTTGTGCATGGTGAGTAGTACTCGTCAACAATCCTCATCTTCAACCACATTTAAACCACGCCTTTGAGAAACTGACCCCCCCCAAAAAAAAACATGAACTGGGCACAGCAAATGACCGACCCCTGCAGTGCAATGTGGTCGACACACATTGACCTGATGGTTTGTGATGATTCATCATGAATAATGAATGTCCTAGTGATGGCTCGTGAATGTCAATGATGCTTAACGACGGCATGGCATCAGTAGCCTCAGCCATGATTTTCAGCTGCCAAGCTTTCCAAGAACATGCCAGGGAAGGATTGCACACGCAAGCGTACCTTTCTGCACTCCGCTGTGGGGAGGTCGGTGAACCCACATGAAGTCATGGTCGCCAAACGGCTCTGCAGTGGTGAGCTAGCTCACCCTTGGGAGGGATACCAACCATTCCAAAATCGCCGTCCTTTCTTCAACCGGGAAATCTCATCACCTAGGGGGTTGCACCTAGATCCATCTTGTTGCTGGTTGTCTACGAGTCCAGTTCGCCATGCCGTTACAGCCCTTGCCAACGATAACCCACCATTGTGAACCACATGTCTACCCCCCTCTGGCAAACCGGTACCTATTGATGTCATCATTGACCCCTGGAGTTGCACTGGGATGAACTAGAATGTAGAGAACCCCTATTTTCAGTACAAAAAGCATCCAAAAACGGGCGTGTGTACAGTAACTTCCACATCAAACTCTTCGTTGAACACCCAGCGAGTGAACCTTACGCGCTGTACATATCTTCCTGCCCTTGTTGTTCAATCCCATACAGTTCACCCGAAACTCCCATAGTTCACTGCCATGGCGATCCAAGGTGCATCCCATCTTCTGACTGATCTGGAACAAGACCTGGGGGCACAGTGACCATCCCCATCTTCTGACCAATGTGGAACCTGAAGTTCAACCTGCTGAGTTTGTATGTAAACCGTTGAGTTTCTCAAAATAAATCTGTTTTAAAAATGGTCGTGGAAGTTCAATGATCCAATGACCTTTCTCTCTCAAATGCCAATTACCTTTCTACCAAGTGCTTCGATTGGATTTTCCAGCCCAGGTGATTTTTCGACTGGCCATTGGGTGCAGTGCTTATAGATAGACCTGCCCTCACAACAAATCTGTCAAACATGGTGCCTTATCATCCGTGTTGATTATAGCAACACTTTTTTCATGACTACCTGCCACAAGTGCAGCTTCCAGTGGTAAATCATGGCCATACTCCCCAAATATCTCAGAAAACCCAAGGGAATGGCTCGCAAGCGCCATGCCAAGTGGTAGCGGCTTAGCAGCTGGGGATCTGCCCTCTCGCGCCTCGGAGAAATGGTCAAAGGTCAATGCACCTGCCACCGATCCCAACGCCAGGAGCAAGGTGAACACATGTGAAAGTGGGGGCGACTTGCTTCTGCTTCAAGTGAGAATGGCAAGTGTCAATCATGTATGAGGAGTCTCCCATGTTATCATTAATGAGAGTGTCATCATCATTCATTATGAGGTATTTGTCATGTATGAGGGTGATGATGTGCCTTATAGCTGTCGATGATGGGTGCAAAACATTGGTTTAGCAACCATCACCCTTGCTAACAAACATCAATGGTGGCAAACAGTGGCAGGTAGTTCTAGAAGTTCTAGCTCATAGTTGTTATACCTTGGAGGGCCAACATACCGAACGGCAACTGGTTGATACAGTGGTGCCCCTCTTGATGAAATCCCCCGTCAATAGTTAATAGTTAGTTTACCATGGTTCACCCTACCGAGAGCCATGGTTCATCCATTCGCAGTGGTTGCCCGGACTTACTCCATCAAAAAACATCATCAGCGCTACAGATCTTGATAGACCAAGCATGAACAACCACTACTGTTGCACCCTCCTGGAAACATGGACCCTGCCGAAGCGGGGAAAATTCGACGGTTGAAAAGTCAATTTCCAACCAAGCCAATTGACGAGAAGCAAAATATGCAAAACTGTTCTCAGCAACCTTAGTCGAACTCTAAACTCTCTTGGTAGTCACACTGGCTAACCATCATTCCCAAAAAGAGCTTGCTGAAATCAAAGAGTCAACGAACCAAAAAAGGCTTGCTTAGCAAGCATCCTAGTCGATCTTAGTCTAACCGTCATCACTGGTTGGCGATCTCAACCCCTGTGAAAAATAATAGTCAAGCAACCACTTGTTTATGACTACTAGTGAAAATAAAGCATGTGAATCAAACCACCGGCAAATAGTTGTTTAATCATTAATCCTTATCGTCACTTGTTATCCCCTATCATTAATCATTATTACGGGTCATGACCCGATAATTCGCAACATTATCCCCTATTATAATCCAGCATTAACCACTACTAACCAAAATTAACCACTACTAATTAATAGTCATCCCCTATTCTTAGCCATTCTTACTGAACCACTATTAGCAAATGGTCATAACCCCTATAAAACCACCAATGATGGTTAGTTACTGGGCCAAAAATTCTCCAAAGTCCATGCAGGGCCGGGGAGATCTGGCGCTGCAGGCACCTGATCGTTCACAGGACCTTTCCAGAGCCCAGTCCTCAGCGTGAACCGCCGGTGACTGGGTGCCCAACGACATGCTGAAGCCAACGGACATATCATTTGGGAGGTCGAAAATGGAAGAAATGGTGACCAAGAAGTGTGCTAGAATCGACTTTCGGAAGTTTAGCCCAAGCCAAGGTCTTCAGAATCCAGTTTTTTTCGGGAGGGTTCTGCGTCTGGCCAATTTGATGGCTCCTTGGGGGGTCCAAGCTCCAATGCTGGCGTGTGTCCATCGAGTCCTTTGGGGCACGAGATTATTCAATCGTGGCCAGTGGCTGGTGGTTATAGACCGTGGTCCCTCATCAGCCATAATTGAATCTATTTTGCATGTTTGTTTGACCGATTGGCAGCCCGTATTTGACCAGTATGAACTATCACTTGCAATTAATCAATCCATCTTCACGGTATTAACTGCAATGGAACCCCATTGCACCATCATGATCATGGGTCACGATCAACATTGATAATGAAAAATGAAATCATTACCATTGACTACCAACCGAAATATGAGCCATCAGTCAGCCATGATTGCACCAACTCATCATATATGAACCATTCCCAATCTTTGCGTATCATTTCCACTATCAACCATTACTACTACCACATAAGCCACATTAAGCCACTCCTGGTAGCTCCAAATCGCTCCCTAGCCCTGGCTCCAGCCTGAGCTCCCAAGCCCCAGCCAGCCATGGCCAGCCATCCCCAGCACCGCTGGGCTCCCCGGCCACCAGCGCTTCCGCTGCGCGCGCGTTGAAGCCGCGGAAACCCACCAGCCCTGCATCCTGCGCCGCGCCAAGGCCCTGTTGCTGGGTTTTTCTCCAGGGAAAAGGTGTCCATCCGAAGCAAATGACGGTTGAAGATGGCTAGTAATGGTTGATTTATGGACCATTTATGGTTCATTTATGGTTGATTTATGCTAGTACTAGCCAAAGAAGATGGTTGACAATCAGTCCTATCGCTGCTTTTGGCTAGTAATGGTTGATTTATGCTAGTGGTTGGCAAGCAGTATGCCGTCATTGGTTCATGAATTGTATAATTGTATCATTGATGTTGGATAATATTGTCAATGATTGGTTTTGGCGAGTAATGGTTCGCAAAAGTGATGGTGGTTGACAAACATTCTGACAGTAACTCATTATAGGGATAACCGTTGCAAATATTCTGACCGCCATGAATGATAGGGTAATGGTTGAATTGAAGTAGGGATAGGGTGACCATCCATGATGAGGTAATGAAGCCTAGGGAGAACACCTCCAAGTCATCCAATATGAATCATTTGATAATCATGAACCAGCCATTGGTGGAGTTCCCCCATTTTGAGACCTCCCTCATTTGGATCATGGAAAAAGTGCCAACCATCACTGCTCGCTGCCAGACCACCCCTTGGAAGCCAAAGGAATCACCATCGAGCTACGTCAGCTACCACGGAACAGAAAAATGTTGACCGGCGTGCTGAGTTGACTGTGAATACGCCATTGGGTTCTTGAACCTGTTGGTTAATAAACCCGTGGTTAATGTTGGAAAAGTTTTTGAACTGTTGGTTAACTATTGGTTAATACATACTGGTTCATGAACCTATTGGTTGACTATGAACTCACTGAACATTCAGTTCAATGTTTAAAACATGAGTTGGTACCTATTGGTTCATAAATTTATGATGGATGGATTAATTTATCATGTCATGGTGGCAAAGAACAGGCTTACAATCACGGTTCATGACGGCTAGTAATGGTCGCTGAATGCTGATGAATGGTTAAATTGATGGTGAACTCAGGTTTGATATTGGTTTCCTATTGGTTGGTCACACTGGATTGTTAATGAATGATTAATGATGGCTGGTGATGACAATGGCAGTTAGACTGCTTCAACTGGTTGATGAGATGGGCTCCTTGTTGGAAACTGGCTCGGCTGGCTGGTTGTATAAAGATTGGTGCTTCGTCATGGCTGATGATCCACAATTGAGGGTGGTAACAGCACCCTATGCTTCCAGTTCTAGTAGGTAAGCAGCTGGTCTCTATCATTGTTGTTTGGGGTTGGTATCACACAACGAGCACGAACAACCAGAAATAAGCGACCTCTCTCGGTGGGCTTTTTTGATTCCACTGGCTGACGAACAGTCTCATTACCTTCCTGAAGTGTACTGATCAAGCTACCCTCCGGTAAACTAACAATTATCAATTATTAATGGTTTGCTAGGGAATCTCTATAAAATATGGTGATTTTCCATAACTAACTTCAAAGTCTTAGTGCAACTGAACCCCAACTTGCTCATTCAATCGGAGGGAAATTCACTCACTGTGCCAACTGACTGGTTTGCTGTTGCCCAGCGAGAAACTTTTTTCCTTCATGGTCGAGGCATTTGTTCGCATGAGCAGGCTTTTTGCTTCTGTCTGATGAAAGTACTTTGTTTTCTGAGGGTAACAAATGTAAACATTGACTATGCTTCTGCAAAGTCACGGGTTAGCATCGGAAGTTCGAATGTAGAACTGACGGTCTTCCAAAAGGGTGGCCGAAACTTGACAGCAAAAACAGCATGTCATGTCAATCTTTTCCTCAGATTGAAAAAGCATCATCTTCCTCGTCATCTTTTGGACTCCCAACTTTGCCGCTTTGCAGTGGGAGCGTTGGCAGCTGCATCTCTTGAAGAAAGTCTGCTGCACTTTTTCCTCGGTCGTTCTGGATGTTCATGTTGGCACCTGCTTGCAGCAGAATGGTGGTGGCTTCAAGTTTTCCCGAAAGGATACTGAACATCAAGGGAGTTGCCCCATAGTGATGATAGGACAAATACGTCAATGATGAAGGGCTTACATAGTGCCGAGCATGGAGGGTTTTCAAAAGACTCCACCAGGTGAAACGTGACATCGGAATTCGAAGTTGCTCATTGATGTCTGCTGAAGCATCTATCAAAGCAGAGACGGTGTCGCCATCTCCAAAGAAAAGCAATGCACAATGCAAGCAAAATCGCAAACTGACAGCTGGAAAAGTGACCATGATCTCCTTCATTGCCTTCACGCTGCCCATGGTACAAGCTGCACGGAAAGGACCGGTGTCAGGGAAGACCTTCATGCGTACATCTGCCTTGGCTTTGCAGAGTATGCGCACCGCGGCAGCATTGTCCGAACTAGCTGCCCAAATAAGCGGTGTCGAACCGTGCGCACAACGAGCATTCACATTGGCCCTTCCTCCCAGTAAGACCCTGACGACCTCGTTGTTGTGATAGACTGTTGCCAGGGTCAGGACTGACATCCCCTTGGGCAGATCCTTTTTCTTTCTGCGAAGTTTGTCATTTGGATCAGCTCTGCTGTCCAACAAGGCCTTCACCACAGCTGCATCACCCTTTACGACTGCAAAGCACAGCGGTGACCAGCCTTCCGAGTCTCTGTCAGAAGCCTGCATGAACAGGTTGTCATGCAGGAACCTGGCAATCAGAAATTGGGGGGCATGGTCTACGGGGTCAATGTCTGTCTCAAAGCCGGGCATGAGGCCCACAATCGGATCCAGCCCAGGGACGCCCTCAAAGTGCAGATGGTGAAGATTCAAAAGGAAACGGTAGCCGTGAAAGTCTCCAGTTGCTAGCAAATTTTGCAATTTGTTCCAAACCATTTTGAGAATCACTTGGCCAACTCTGGCTCTGTCCTCTTCAAAACTGAATTCCCCATTGCCGGGGGCCTGGCTCACATCATACACTCTCCATGCCAAGGTGGGATGGCTAGCAGTCTGAACAGTGATGATGAAGCCATCATCTCTAGCTAGCTCGCGGGCCATACGCTCGAGTCGACACCAACCACGGTGTGCCCAGGTCGATTCACTTAACATATGCCCATCTGCATGCTTCACAGCGGGACATAAAATCACGAAGAAATAGCATTGGGCGACGTATGAAGGGATACATCCAATTGCAAGCTCACGATTCCGAGCAGCATCGAAGGACATTCCTTGTGGACAGCTGAAGTAGTCGTACCACAGATACAATTCCTCAGCTTGAAAGTCAGATGCCATGGGGCATCTTACACGGCCAAGATAAAGCTCAATAACTGGAGGGAGACTTATCTGAGTACTGCCAGCTAAAAGCCCCTTCAGAACAGTCTGCAAGACTTTCACCTGGTGAAAACTTGGATCGGGATGATCCCGGCAAACCCACTGATGAGATACAAACATGGCTCTGCCCATGCTTTCCTCAAACTGACAGAGAGCACCAGAATCGATGAGTTGCTCATGTTTCTGTAGCTTTGTCATCTGCAGAAAATTGTTCAGTGGCATCGTGAACATTGGAAACTTCTTGCCGGCGTCACTGCCCTCCCATGCTGCTGGAACTGCACTCAAATCTTGCATGTCACCCATTGCCTTGCCAATACAGCAGGCTATTGGCAAGCTGAAACTTGAGTCACCAAGAATGACTTGAGCCACATCTGATGGTGGTACGGGTCAACAATGGTTGGTAATTTCTGATGACCCTTGCCGCACGTCCACCACTATTCACCATGACTTTGTACAATGGATGATGCAGACTTCGTATGACTAAAGCTCTCCCCGTTAAACCCCACGTGTTAGAGCTAAATGGTTTCCCAGAGCCATCCAAGCATTTCCCACTGCTATTCTGACGATCTATAACAGTTTTCATGGCTCGGGAGAAAATTTGAGGAGTGCCAACGCGTCAACCCCAAACAGACATGTCGACCTTCAGGGGGTGGGTTACCCGAAGGTGGCAACATGTTAATTTCCAGTTTCGTTTGGTATTGCTAGGTATCTCTATACCACGTAGCATTACATTTTTGCGAATCAGTAGAGTAGTTTGGTTATGTTTGCTATGATCAGTTTGGTGGATCATTCTTCGTGATCTGCACTGCTACAGGTTGTATCTTGGAGATTCGTGGGAATACAGCCTTATCGAACACCGCCCCATCAGAGATTGAACAATGGGCAAGACCATGCCCTGGCCAACTCTGGGAGGATAATTAGCAAATTCATTATGTGGCGGGGAGTCGGGAACCCGGTATCCCTGGTGAACATTGCTTTGTTGGGATGTTCACCTACCCATTTTCTCTGGATGGTTGGTCGCATGTTTTGTGCAGCTAACACTTCCAGTGCAACAAAAAACCCTCGTCCTGGCGCCCCTGAAACGTAAAGATTCTCTACTAAACCAGGGGCGGACTGGGCGATGAGGTTACATTTTCCCACGCTGAGAAAATGATAGCGGCTATAGGCCATATTCTTTACTATGTTCCAATCAAAATTTGGCGAGTGCTACCCAAAAGCTGCCAAGCAGTACAATACCCAAAGGACAATCAAACATGCTAATCCCACACAAGCCCGGCAGTAGTACTGTGGGTATTGCTTGCAAACCATTATTACCATCAAATAGATCACAGCATGATGACCATTATTCCTACAGTGCTACAGTTGTTAATGATAAGCACCTCTCACAATAATCATGTTCACATTTCTCATATCCCAACAAGCAGCAATTGTTCACCGCACATTCCTGCAAGGATTTGCTAGCCCTGAAATACTTTGCACTTGCAAATCAACTCACTGTGGCCCAAACCTGCTGCCAAACATGACGAAGACCCAGGCTGTTGAGGTATGTTCACCGACCTGGTTGGGCCCTCATCTAATTATCTCCTTTGCTCTCTCATCAAGCGCTGTCAAGATTTGCTGATGATGTCTGCTGCCTGGATATTGATTGGTTCTCATAGTTGTTGGTTCACGTTGGGTACTTATCCCAAACCACGATCAACAGACACATCACCACGATCAACCACTATTCACCATCATTTATGAAGGTATTCATCGACCACGAGCATCACTAACCACTATGATTCATCAACCAATATCATCAACCACTATTATTCACCATGGTTCATCAACCACATCATGACCAGCCCCTCCTAAGCATGGCCCAACCTTCACCATCCAGCCCAGCAGGTGCCTCAATGATTCCCATCATGATGCGGCCGCTGATGTTGCCTGAGCCACAGCGAAGCCGCGAAGCCGGTCCAGCGCCACGAGATCAGTAGAGAACTCGAATGATTAAGATGGGGAGTTGATGTTTTATTGATTTCCAATGGTTACGAAATAAATTGATGTTTTGGGAGTTGATTATTGACGGATAACTGAAAAGCTAACTAGTGGTTGCAAAGTACCTTGTTTTTTTTGCCAGGGCTTCCCACGGCTTGCCCTAATTGCACCCAATTGTTTCCCCTCTCCAGGAAAGAACGCAAGCACCGGGCGATTAAACACTGTCTGGCCTTTTTGACTCCTTAAAGGAGCATTTGGTACACACACACACACACACCCGCGGTTAATGATTGATATTGATTTACAACAAAGGTTCCAAGCTAAAAGAGGGGTCAAAACACCAACCATCCTAAAACATAGGTAGTGAATCCATCCGCAAAAGGGTAGGGGCCCGCACTGACGCACAGCCAAACCTACCATCCCTTTTGAGATTTGTGGATTTATAGTGAGGGGTGGGGCAGACGGACCAATGGCCCCTGAGACCAATCGCTAAGAGCCGGAGGAAATCCCAAAAACGATAGGAAAAGAAAACCGCATTGGGACTTACTGCAGTCATTGGTGATGTTTTGGGTTGCGCGATGCCGAAAATCAATGAAAATGATCATCTGTCCAGGAAAGATCTTCAAGCATCTCCAAGCACTGACAACCTCGTTGGTTTCGGAGGTGCTTTGGCTTTGGAATTGTTTGAGTCCCCCCGGCCGAGTTAGCCACAAGCTTGGCTCTTGCAAGTCCCGATTCATGGCTTGCTAGGATCAAGACGCATCCCAACAGGTCGTGCAATCTGGTGTGTTAGCCACTTGGGTTCGATCAAATCCTTGTGATGAATGATCAACAACAAACGGTCATCTGATATGAATATTCTATTGCAGGTGATCATCAACCATCCCACCACCATTGATCTGGTATTTGGTGCAATGGATGGCCCTGATGGCCCTGCCTTTCGTCTCGTCCAACGATCTGGACAGAAAGACGTCCTGCAGGCTGCGGCTGAGGATGTTACACTGATGGCTACTTGATACTCTAGGCTCGGGCTACGGAGAATCACCAGCAACTCGTACTTGGATGTGCATCCCCACTTGGCCATTAGTCAGCATAAGGATAGCAAAGCCTTGGGTATAGAAACTGCCCTACAAGGTTTGTAACCATGTGGTTGCATCCTAGATTTGACCTCAGCTGAAAATCAAAGTGCCCATGCCCCGGCCTCTCCAACACCCACGAAACGACCAAGCATTATAGTCTAAAAATTACGTGCTCAAAGCTCTTGGTCGCCATAGCCCGAACGATGCTTGGGGTGGCAATGATCCCATCAATATCTGCATGCACTTTGACTTTTCCTAGCTCTGGCCACTTGCTGGCTGGACAAAGAAAAAACATCTGAAACACCTATTTGGTTGGCTGGTTCACGTGTACATCCCCATGCCATTATTGGTTCCGCGATTCGTACCTTACATCCTCGTGCGATTCTCTTGCTGTCATTGGTGCGGTTGCGCTGGTGGATCCACATCAAATAAGCACACGGCAACGATTGACCCAACTCATCACACCCAATCACAAAAAACCAACCAAATTCACAGCCACAGTTCTTAACAATCTCAGCATACCTGGCCGTTACATGCTGATAATCCATGTTGACCAGCTCTTGGTTGATTCTGGGGCTTTGAGGGGCACACTCCCGGCCATTCCGGCCCGGCGGTCCAGCAGTTTGCCAGTGCGCCGGCCTTCTACGCCCACGTGGATCTCCTTGCAAGAACGCCGGGTCAAGCAGTCTGAATCGTGCTGAATCTGCTGTGGTTTCATTGGGAATCATCAATCCTTCATCCTTCATCTGGGAAACCGGGCGAAACTGCAAGTTTGGGATTGTTGTTCATCAAGGAAACTGGATGAAACATGATGAAACTGGAGGGGTGGGATGGTTTTCAAGGATGGTTGTGGAATGAACTGGCGTGACAGGTATGTTCATATAATATGGTCATGTATGATCTAGCTTTCTTTATCTGCAGATGGAGGTCTGCAAATGGCGAACAGTAGACTGCCGCTATTCAGCCCTATTCAAGCGGAGAAGACTGGTTTTCCAGACCACATAGTCCGGAGGTGTAAGAGTGGGATGGAGTGGGTACAAGGTCCAGTTGCGATATATGGATAAATTTCCAACATGGTTCTCTCTCACTCTCTCTATCGCCATCGGATCCAATCTGCCCCAGCGTCGCTGAGGAGCGAGAAAAGGGGCCGGGCATATGTAGCAATGCACCTCTAAAGTATAGTTTGTTGTTTCTTTTCAATGCTGATTTAAGGTTGTTTTTTCATGCGCTTGAACATCCAACATAACACATATAGCAAATCATGGGGCTTGGAAGATCCGCTTCGAACAATCGCCTGCAAATAAAAAGGCCAGCAATCAGCCAAAGACGGTTGACTGTCAATCCATGGCATTTTTGCATCGCAACATGTTTTGAGGTGTTGAATGATCTTGGCGACCTGCCACCTGCACATCGAATCACCCGAACCAAATTCATCCAAATTCATCTTTTTTCGCCCAGCTGATGAGCTTCAAACTGCTGGACCACCAACCCTTCCAAAGGGCTCAGCACTTGCAACTGGAAGGACAAGTCTTCGGCTGCGAGGCCGGCCATGTTGGTGACCAGTGGACACAGATAAAACTCCGACTGGCGAACCAGAAAGCTGGCGGACCATACATTCACATCGCTCATCACTGGCATCTTACATCCAGCAGCGAGGGAGCAGTGCAGGTCAGATCTGTTGGCTTCACTTGGATTGATGTCAACACTGAAATTGCACAAGGCAGCTGCACCAATATATGCAGAACGGGGCGTGCATGTTGCGGCGCCTGCTGTTGGCACGGTCAAGTCAGCTGCTCTTTGCAAGTCGCCTCTGGAGATACGCTGCCGCAGGACGTGCGAAAGGAACTGGCCGAAGTTCATGAACTCCAACCCAGTCAACCTGCACCCTGCTAGAAGGCTTTTCCTTCGGTCCTCTCCTATATGTGGCATGTGAACGAACATCGCAAGGCACAAGGACTCCAGTTCTTGTGGGGAGAGTAACTGGTCTTGATCGAGGTCAAACGCTTGGTAGCAACGATGCAAAGAGGCATATGTGGCGTCTCTCGCCCACCAGCACAGCGATTCCTCAGGGCTTTGTGTCAAAACGACGGTAACAGGTACGACCTGGGAGTCTGAAACTACTCTGAATACAGATGCTTTTGGATGCACTGCCATTGGAGCCAGTGCTGCACTACAGTCAGTATGGACTTCATTTGCCCTCGGAACACTGAAGTTTCGAAATGTTCCGCGAAACGCCACAGTTGTTCCAATGCGTGGACTCAGCCGTTCCACCGACACTTGCTGTGGCGCCGCGATATGCACCATGAGTTTGCCGTGGCCAAGGTCCTCTGGAAAAAAATAACTTGGAACAATTCGATACTCGGTGCCTGCGGGCAAACTTTCAAGCTGCAGAACAGCCGACACGTTGCGTTTGCTCGAAAAAGCGGTTTGCAGGAGAATCTTTCGGCGGTTTTTGGTGCAGAAATCAAACAAATCAGACTCAACCTCAACCAAGTTGTCCATACAAAGCACTGTCAGCCCAATTTGTGGGTAAGTTGCCTGGAAGTTCAATTCATTGGAAATATGCCTCAAGTCTGGCTGCGAAACTGTAATTGCGATCCAGGGGAGGCACCCTCTGTCAGAGACAGAGACTTTGAACATGGAATTTCGGTGAAACGTCGGGAAGTTTGAGCAACCTCCCGCATTTTTATCAGTGACTTCCAGCTTGTAAGTGGATGCATGCGACTGAGCAGCATGGAACTTCCCAGCATGGCAAATGGACAAACGGTTGAAGGTTTGCAGCAGGTCATGCCCCTCCAGCCACAGGGTCTCCTCTTCCGCCAAGTTCGCCACCTCCAACCTTGGAGTGCCAAGCCCAGCCACTCGAGACACGTCCGTAACAACATAGACGTGATCAGGCCGCACCATGCGTTGAGCATTCAACGCGCCCGTGGAAATGCAGGCGCACGCCAGCAGGTCACCCTGTTCCCAGTGCTGCCATATCTTCTGGGCCAAATTGGGAGGTGCACGTGACAGATTCACTTCTTCCACCGGGAGACCTGTGAGGTCCCACAGAGCTTCATCAAAATGCCCCCCTGTCAGGGCAGCATAGGAACCATAAGCCTTGGCACAAGCCTTTTCGATGAAACATGCATAGACTTCATCATCAACGTGATGGGCAAAAGCCGGGCGTCCCTGGAAGCAAGGCAAGAAAGTGTCAAGTGTGATTGGTTCCCAGCAGCCGTTCAAAAATAACTTCACCGTATACCATCCTTCCTCTGGTCGGTATGCCACAAAGAGCCGGCTCAGCAATGAAGGTTGCCGGGCAAGAAGCGCAATAGCGGCTACAAGGTAGCAGTCCGACAGAAGCCCCTGTCTGATATCTGATACCCTGCTGGGTTTCGCAAACAAAGATCCAGCAGGACCTGCTGAAAGTTGTTGTGGCCGCAGCCATTCCAGTTGTTCATAGCATCGTCGCTCACCCTTTCCCCAAAGCGACGCATCGCTGGGTGGAAAGCTGACATCAATGAACATGAAACGACCTGATTCTATGAGGTCCCCTTTTGGGTATTACCACATAGTACCGCGCTCCCCCCACTTACTTACCATGTCATAAAATCTCTCTGTCACTGTTTTAGGCTGTTTTGATTTGCCAGTTGCTTGTTCTATTTTTCTTCTTCAAGGTAGCACACGTCATCTCGGAAAATGGCTGCGCCGTTGCCAAGACATAAACGCCATAAATCATGAAGTGGTTCAAGGGCATGCAACTGCTGGGGAGTTCCGGGGGGGGTCCTGTGCCATGCCGAATTGACCCTACACTTCCCAACTACATCCAACTACCAATCATTGAGCTTGCAGCGGTCACTTTCTTTCTGTTGGCTGGTTAGATGGATGGTTGGTTGGACGCATCCCAACCCAACATGCGGCAAGCGTTAGTAGACAAAATCAGGAAACAAATGGTTTAACGAGTGCCCTTGTCGTCGTACTGGTCACGGCTAATTCACCATTGACGAATGCACAAATAACCCTTGGCCAACCATCATTAAACAGCAATTCACCAATAAACAACCATCAACGAACCATTGATAAACCAATGTGAACTGGCTATAATTTGACTATTGTTGAGTTCAAGCACTAACAAAGCCGATGAACCACATGATTTGAACCATTGGTTAGTCCAAACCAGCATGCGTTGACAATTTTACCATCATTATTTCTACATTCACCCTGATTAGTTTTAGATAAATTGAGCATGACTGCTGGCCAATTGAACAAAGAAAAGCAAAACATCATTAACCATCAGTTGCCCATCAATTAATTAACGCCATTCATGAACGATAATGGATACACTGTTGTCACTAATCATCAATATTTTGAACATCAACCAAAGATTGATGAACCGTGATTAACCATTGACGCATCCACCATGAACCGTCATTTGGATGTTTTAACCATCGCACCATCATTGAACCATAACCTACCCATCATTGAACCAAAATCTCAGCATCATTGAACCAAGATCCCAGCATCATTGAACCATAATCTCACCATCATGTATAACCATGATCCCAGCATCATCTATAACCATGATCCCAGCATATCCCAGCATCATTCACCCCTTGTTGAAGCATCATCTCACCATCCCCACCTTGACTCCCGCCTCAGCATGTCGTTGTGCTCGCTGGGCACTGGCGTAGCTGTTCATCTCTCGAGACCTTGTTACTGAACGGGCAACGAAAAGATGGCGGAGATCAACGGTCGATGGTTAGATCGTATGGCTGGCTGATTAGTCGGTTATAACGGGGAATTTGTGGTGACTTGATGGATTGTAATGGTCATGGCTATATATAATTGTAATCATCAGGTTAATGATGGGTTATGAGTAATTGGTATTGATGAATAGCTAGAAATTGACGTACCATGAGTGATATTAGGGACATTAACCAATAATTATTGGATCATGGCTAGATTATGGGCCAATGATGGTTCTACAAAAGTCACAGCAATCAATCAATAATTAATGCTGGCTAGTGACCATACTATTGGTTAGTGGCCACTCCCAGTAGCTCCCCTTAGCTCCCCCATGAAAGGGATACAGGAATACCCCAGGTGCAGCCCATCCCTCCCAGCCCAAGTTTGTCCTGCTCGCCATGGTGGTACCTAACCGTCCTAGTTCAAAGCCATTATTCACAGGGAAACCACTTGCTTTTGAGGGCACATCTTTTTTTGGAGAAACCTATATGATGTATCTGTCTTTGTGAAAATGGCTTGACATCCAGCAAGTTGCTGGAGATAGGTCCCGTTTTGGCCTCCCCAAGATGGACCGCAAGATTGAGTTGTAAAGGGCCTCCCACCACCACCACCAACAACAACAACAACAACAGACATTGTCAACCTGGATTCCTCATCATTCGTCAGAAGTATGTGTTACCACGTTACTCCATTTTGCTGTGCAGGTGGTCTCCATCGCGAAGCGACGCGATTGATGGCTGATGATGAACATGATTAAAAGATTGGTTTGCTACACGTAGTGGTACACATAGTCATATGTGATTTTTTGCCAGGGCTTCGCATTGGTTGGGCCCTAACACGCATACCAACCACGTCATATGTGATTACCTAATTACTTTAAAAAGACACTTAAAAAGGTATGCATTAGAAGCAGCCCCCCCCCCCACTAACAGTGGATAAATGGATTTCTTTCTTAGGACCCCAACAAAACGAGCACCAGGGAAAGGCTGGTAAAAGTGTTTCTAATTTGCGGAAATCCATTGGTTTGTGCCCACGCATGGTCAGTGTGATAACAACAATCACATCGCCAAGCAGTATTTGCTTGGAGCAGTTTGAGCAGCCAGAATTTGAATCACAAAGCACTCAAGCTGCAAAGGAATTTGGCACACCCAATGATCACAAGCCTGGAAGTGCCAAGGCCACGGTCATCAGTCTTCACCCTTTGCAATTACACAACAACCATTCATGATCCCTTTTCTTTGATCAAGTCATTCTTGATTGGCAATTGAAGCTAGCTCTGGTTTGATGGCATGACACAGCGATGCTGGTAAAGTATTTGTCAACAACAGCAATGCAAATGAAGATGCATACCATAGAACATTTGAGCAACTCACACAAGGAGACTGCAACATGTAGCTGTTCAACCAACACAGATTTGGAGATTGCAGCAGGAGGTGTTCACCACCAGTCCATAGCACACCTGTGGCTTTTGAAAGAGCAAGAACATTTTGGCATCAGCGGATGAAGACATCATAAAGTCTGAATCTTACACCCTACATGCTAAACACTAAACCCTAAACTGTACGGTGCAAACGCTTAGCCTACAAGAAAATGCTTAAGTAGAATTCCCAACATGATAAACCCTTGACCCTAAACATGATAAGCCTCTGAGCCAAAAAAACATGTTTAAGTAGAATTTGATACTCAATTGTAGCACCAAAAGGGCACAATTTTAGCACCGCAAAAAACACCAGGAGCACACTTTTAGCACCGCAAAAAACACCCCGGGAGCACAATTTTAGCACCGCAAAAAGCACCCCGGAGCACAATTTTAGCACCACAAAAACACAATCCAAGCCTTAAGAGAAAGTATGCCAGGACGATTTTTTTCCGACAAAAAAAACAACAAAAAAACACACAAAACAGATGCAAAACGAGCACAAGGAAAACCACAAAATGAGCACAATTTTAGCACCAGATGAGCACAATTTTAGCACCAGATGAGCACAATTTTAGCACCAAATGAGCACAATTTTAGCACCAGATGAGCACAATTTTAGCACCGGAGGAGCACAATTTTAGCACCAGATGAGTACAATTTTAGCACCGGAGGAGCACAATTTTAGCACCAGATGAGCACAATTCTAACACCAGAGGAGCACAATTTTAGCACCAGATGAGCACAATTTTAGCACCAGATGAGCACAACTTGAGCACCGGAGGAGCACAATTTTAGCACCAGATGAGCACAATGTTAGCACCAGATGAGCACAATTTTAGCACCAGAGGAGCACAATTTTAGCACCAGATGAACACAATTTTAGCACCAGATGAGCACAATTTTAGCACCAGATGAGCACAATTCTAGCACCGGAGGAGCAAAATTTTAGCACCAGAGGAGCACAATTTTAGCACCAGATGAGGACAATTTTAGCACCAGATGAGCACAATTTTAGCACCAGATGAGGACAATTTTAGCACCAGATGAGCACAATTTTAGGACCAAGGAGTACTTGGCGGTGTAAGGTCACCCCTCGCGCCTGGGCACACCCGATTAGTAAAAAGTCACCCCATTCGTAAAAAGTCACCCCTAAATCATAAAAACCTAATGGGCACACCTGATACGCAGCAATTTTTCATGTATGTCATTTAAGCGAATTTGTTGGGCACACTGGTGAAAACAGCCAATTTTTGTCATATTTATCTCATTGCTTTCCAGGAAATCACAACGGCACACCACGTTTAGGACATCCAGGTTCTTTGCTAAAAACATGCTACGGTTTGAAACAAATTACAATGGCAGAGCGTGCGTGGGACACCCAATTTTCTTTGCTAAGAAGTTCTTATGGCTTGAAACAAATCACAATGGCACACCGTACATGAGACATCCAGTTTCTTGGCTATTGATATTGTACTGCGTGGAGCAGATTACAACGGCACACTGTGTGCACGACATCCGTTTTCTTTACTAGAAGCATCTTGTTGTTTGAGGCAAATTACAATGGCACACCGTGTGTACTTGGGGTGGCCCTGCGCGAGCCCCGCGCGACGTTTTGCGAGGTTCGCGCGAGGTCCGCTTACCGCAGCCCACATCTGACATCAGGCCCTCCGATTTCAACAATAAAGCCGTGACAAACTCAAGGCTCAAGACCTTACCAAACTCAAGACCCGTCGAATGCAAGATCTCTTTCTACTGTCAAGATCTCTTTCTACTGTCATCGGGCCAAAGAAGACATCACAGTGCAAATGACATCACATGCTGACTGCAAACAATTTCAACTTGTTAACTTATCAGCAATGGCATTGCTTTCGTCAAACCCATCCCCACCCAGTGTTGTTATAGTGTTGGGAAGACATGGACAGAACAGGAACCCCTGCCCTGCGCACACCATGAAAAATGACTCGACATGTTGCAATCATTCTTGACATGACGTTGTTCCAAGACCCACTTCCGCATGGGCACACTGCAAAAGGACGACTTTTTACGAGGAAGGACGACTTAACCCAAGTACCTAGTACAGCACAAAAAATCAAAGAATTTCAAAATCTTTGTGGAAAAACCACAACGAAAACCACAAAATGAGCACAATTTTAGCACCAGAGAGGCACAATTTTAGCACCAGAGGAGCACAATTTTAGCACCAGATGAGCACAATTTTAGCACCAGATGAGCACAATTTTAGCACCAGAGGAGCACAATTTTAGCACCAGAGGAGCACAATTTTAGCACCAGATGAGCACAATTTTAGCACCGGAGGAGCACAATTTTAGGACCAAAGGAGCACAATTTTAGCACCAGATGAGCACAATTTTAGCACCGCAAAAACACCTTTTTTTCTTGATTCTTCAATTTCAAAATTACGAAAAATCAAAAGTTTGCCCGTGATGATTGCTTTAAAGCACTGGGCCCTAGGCCCGAGGCCAGGCCCTAGGCCAGGCCCCTGGCCAGGCCCCTGGCCAGGCCCCTGGCCAGCCCCAGGCCAGGCCACAGGCCAAGGCCAGGCCTAGCCGAGCTCCTACCACCCAGCCAGGCCAACCAGCCAGCCCTATAAAGTATGAGTTGAGTCATTATTAAGAGTCAGGACCGTGGTGTATTGTATGAGTGCATCATTTAAAGATGTGACCTGCCACTATTGCAATCTCAACATTGCAAGTTGGATTTGGCAGCATGTTGACTGACATCAAAAGTCAAGAGATCATGGAAGTTAAAATTCCATGCTCGCAGTACAACACAATGATTCAGACAATTGAAGTATGACTGAATGACTGTATGATTCTTGACGGATGAACACCAACCAGGTGTCAAATATCATATAAGGATGAATTATTGTCAGCATTCTTGTTACCAACTGCATCATTCATTGTGCAATGTAGCTCACAGAGTATCATTTATATTTCTCATATTTCTTTGACCTATTTTATCCAGAGTTGCTCCAAGTTGCACATGCTCACACATTTATGGCAAAACAAATCTATCATATGTTCATTCTTATCTCACATAGTTGGCCCATATTGGACATAGATATTGATGGGACATGCATTCCTAATGCATGCAATGGAGGGAAAGCTAGCAATATTTTAATAAATTGATATTTGCGACATGCACATTTTACAAAACAAATAGCTACATGTCCAATGTTGGCATGCGCATTTGAGACCAGACTCACTTCTATGTCCTTTGTTGGCAGACGTCTTGGAGAGCAAAACCAGCTCAATTTTCTCATTTTTTCTCGTGTTCATTTTGTGCCCCTGCCTTGTGGTCACTGTTATTGTACCGGGGCTTCATTGAAGGTATGCGTAAATATCAGTGATAGTATGCTATGGCTGCTGCAGTTGCCATCGCAGTCTTTGAAACATATATAATGCTTACCCTCTGGTGATCCAACATGGCCATGGAAAATTCACACTTTTGTATAAAGACACCCTGGGAAACCAGCTACAACTGGTGGATTTTCTATTGCCAGAGCTGTGGATGGCCGTGACGGCCTGGTTGTTCAGCCGTGGAAATATTTCCCGCCCTATGCCTGGCAGCCTGCAGTGGGAGGCAGCTGCAGTAAGTTTGCATATCCATCATAAGCATCAGAACGGCGAAGGGGTCCAACCTATAGCTAGTGATGATAGCCAATCAATGCCAATCATACATCCATTAGTCGGCTAATAACCAATGGCGTCGTTCAAGAAAAAACGATCCAACGAACTAATTCCATGACCATCATTAACCTCATCGTTGCAGGATAATCAATTATGACTATACAAATCTAGAGTGAAATCAGGTAGAAACTGCCGGTTGCTTCTGCACATCCCAAGCGCAAGATTGGACAAAACACCGCAATAGAGTGCCTTTGGTATTTCCTGCTCATCAGTGAAGAAGAGCCTACAAGTGAAGCCTGCGAGCCATCATCATCATCAACCATTGCTGTCATTCAACCAGTGCCAGCTCACCGGAAACTTGATGAACTATGCCCCAGGAAACCACCATAAATGGCATGAAACGACCATAGATCACATTGAACCATCATAAATGATCATAGTCATAGTCATAAATCACCATAATGTCAAATGACAATCATCAGTTTCATGACCATAGATCAGCATAAATCATCATAACAATTGTTTTCGCTATTATTGGTGGGTATTATCCCCGGTTTTTGGCTGGTGAATATTGTCCCATTATGGGTTTTTCGACCATTTTTACCACCGTTCAATGACCATGATGGGCGCCAGAGCTGCCGGGACCAGTGCGCCGCTGCTGGGTCCTCTCACCATGCTGGCGTTTCAAAATCCTGGCGTCAGCCGTGGCGCCAATGCGCCAGGGGAATGACGGTTGGTTGGTAAGCATGGTTGATGAACCATGGTTAGGTACCATGGGTTGGAACAACCAGGATGGTTGATACCAACCAGGTTGGGTTTCATAACCCAGGATGGTTGGTTGATGAACCATGCTTGGAAAAGATGGTTGGGTACCACTGGTTGGATTACCAGCCAGAGGAACAATGTTTTGAACAGGCATGGCTGGGTATGGTTGGGTATGATCCCTTGAAATGCTTGGGTTCAACAGTAGGGAAGCTATCTTTGATGACAGCTGGCAAGGCAAGTTTTTGAATTGATGGTCATTGATTGCCCAATGTTTGGTTTGTTTGACACATCGTTTGATGAATGTTTTACCCATAGGTAATTTCAACCAAAGAGGTGTGGTTAATTCAGCGATGATTCATTCATCCATCTTCGAACGTGCCATTTTTGTTGGTGGTGAATTATGTTTTCATTGATGGCTAATTGATAAATATTTGATTTCAAATTCATGGTTCCTTGAAGGTGAATGGTGATTTGACTGAGGGCAATTGGTGATTAACAAAATTCATGGTAGCTAATTGGTGAACGTTGGTTAACTCATCGTTAGTTGATGGTTCATGGTGGTCAATGCTTGCGATTCAAAGCATGGTGAGATCTCTTGGCCAATGATCCTGAGATATCGGTGGTATCAGGTATAGTCACCCCAGGGAATGATCAGCTATAATAGTTGTAAAGCTTGATCGCATCAGGAAAACAATGCTTGTTGATTTTAGTGAAGATAAGTGTCATGATTTGCTTTATATATTCTTATTAATAATTAAGGTTGAAAATCAAAAAATAGCACATGTGGTTGCATCCAACAATCATACAAGTTGATAGTGGTCAACAATACTTCTTTCCTAATGATAACACAATCACCCTGAAATATGATCATGTTCAAATCATGCCGGTGGTTTTCTGGCAACCCCATTTTTTTTGACAAATTGGTAACCCCTAACCCATGGAATGATCGCGAAGGTATGTACCTGATTCTTTGGGAAATGGCGTTTCGACCCCCCAAGCAGTTTGCGAGTCACAGCTTCCAGTGAAATCCTAACCTACAGCGCCCAACCGAAAATGTCGGATTGCCAAAAGGCAATAGTTTGGGCAGGCAAGAATTCCCTACACACAATCACCATGCATTTATTTTCTTTCGCAAGCATTGCATGCCCAAGGAAAATCAAAGTATATCACTGTCATCAAGAGCTTCTCTCTTTCTGTCCATCATTAAGCCTCATTGACCACTATCTAAACATCATTAATCATTGTTGGGTGCCATCCCTGCATCCACTGAAGCATTATATGGTTAGCGCTGCTTTACCCGTATGAAACCAGTGGACCATAGCTGACTTCATCTTGGTTGTCACCCCTTTCATTCGTCATGAGTAAACATCATTAGCCATTAGCCAAATTGTGAACAGATATCAAACCTCATTTACAGTACCTTCCAAAACAAGTGTAAGGATATAACGATGATTATGCCCCCTTAATTATTTTCAATCATCGTTGCTAATCACCCGTTAAACATTAAACCATCATCAAACACACACAAGTAACCATTATGGAAACTGACCGGTATCGTGACAGTCCGAAGTCTAACACACCATGTTTTGCGCGCCGCTATGACTCAAGGGCCCTGTTGAGCCCCATGTTGCAGCGGGGGTGAGAAATGACACATGACAACCTGGCGCGCAACTCGGTTCCTTTCACACTCAACCAAGTCTTCAGGGGTCATGTGGTCTGTACATTCAAAGCTAATTAAGTCAGCGCTTCTTCTTGGTACGATGCGTCTCTATGCCTTCCACGCGAACCAGATTGCTGTTCAGGGTCTTCACCAGCAGGTCTGGTCGCATCATCTTCGTGAGTGCATCCGCAACCATAGTTGCAGTAGACGTCCAACGGACTTGGTCACCTCCCTTCATGGATCGGAATGTTCTGCGTCCGTCCTTCCAGAGGTTTTCGTGGATCGCCCTCAACTCAATCCCCAGACGTTTGTCTGTCACCTTCGCCGGGACCTCTGCGTCCAGATGGTCCGACAATGACCTGCAGTCTGTCAGAGCGAGGTGTGGAATGCTCTCGCGAGACTGCTCTTCCCATCGCTTCAGATTGACGATGTGGCCTTGGACCTCTGCAAGTAGTCCACGCAATTTATCGCCAATTTCCAGGCCACTTTGTAACGAATACGTTTCGGCCTGTAGCGTGCTGCGACAAACGCGCTTTATTGTCGTACTGGAAAACGACAACGGGAAGACGCGCAATGTCTCTGTCTGGGACTTGATTTCTGCAGCAGATGCAATGAACGTTGCACGTCCTTGCTGCGACTTGGCTCGTTGCTGAACGAAGCATCGGTGATGGTCAGGATGGCAAAATCCTGCCAATCAATCCATCCAATTGGAAACCTGAGCTTCACAAGCTCCATGTTGTCAACAGCAAAGTTCACTGCACGATTTGCTTCTGCCAAAGTAGCGCAAGTCGCTCCTTTGATTGAGGTCTGCAGCTTCGACACTCGGTAGGCGATATCAGGGCGAGCCTGTCTGGCTATCCAAGCCAGGCTTCCTACCACAGACCGGAGGTTCGTCACTTCAGACGCCTCCAACGGGTCAGTGCCAAGACGTGTTGCCTCGAA
>VSDK01027644.1:0-86436 GCA_009767595.1 Symbiodinium kawagutii
GTATGCGTGTATATGTGTGTGGGTGATTTACATGGTGTGAATTTACAATTTAGGGGGTTCCCTGTTTTGAGAAACACCCATATCTGTACATCACTACATGGGGGTTTCTCAAAATAGGGGACACCAAAAATCAATGGTTCATTACTATAAATGGTTCACAAACTGGATGATTTGAGGGTCCCCCAATTCTGAGAAACCACCATATTTGCCAAAACTCTACTGTTTGTATCTCATTAACCATTGCTTTCCCTCTGAAATTGCTGGTGATCTTCCCCCATGAGTTGCTTAGTTAACTGCTTGACCCAGCTCGCCACTACGAAAAAAGGACAACTCCTCGCCACCCAACCCTGGATGGCACCCATAGCTGGATGTGCTTTCAAATGAGGGCATCACCTCGGACGGCAGCCGACCGAAACGGCTCGGCTTGGTGGTGCAAGTGGGTCCCTTGCGAAAACTCTCACGTTTAGATACGTTTAGTCGTTATACAACAACCTGGAACCCGAATTATCCCTTGTTTTGGATGGTTAACCCCCAATTTTATGGGTCAAACCTGCCAAAACAAGGGTCTTTTAGGCTCCAGGAAGGTATATGGTAAATCCATCTATCACCAAAATCACTAGAAATCTGAGTTTCTGGATATAACCCACCCAGTAGGATAGTTGACTCCGACTCAGAACACATGTTCCATGGAAGAAAAACACCTCTTGTTTCAGCGCTAGCACGTCCACCTGCATCAATCAAGTCAGGTTAGGTTGTTAATTCGCAAGTTTCAGTTCGCATCGTCCAAACCGATTGTAAGGTCCTGGAAGCAGGCAAATTGTTTCATATGGTGGTTATTAGCTATTTATAGTAATGCACCAGCCATTTTGGGGGCTCCCTATTTTGAGAAACCACCAAATACTACTGAGTATTCCGTTATTTCCATCTATACTGAAATCAAAGCCCTTGCGAGGGCCCACCTCGCGAGAGCGTACCACAGATTGTGTGCTGTTTAGTTTTATCTTACTTCTAGCCTGTTCATTTTATGGTCTATACTGCTCTGTTTAATTGTTGATCTTTGGTTGTACCTTCATAAATTGTGTCCTATTTGATTATTGCCTATCTAATTGTGCTTTATTCAACCATGCTGTGTATTGGGCCTAGTTTACGATGGCCTACTCAACGAAATCCTAACTGTGCCTTATTTGATCAGTTCTGCTTATGTTTCCCTATCAAATAGACAGTTATACACATAAATAATCATAAATACATGTAACATGTAATCATAATCTTACCACAACATATTTGTATGTTACCATATATATACCATATAATACATGTTATCATATTTTTGTTGTTGATATACAATCATAATGTTGCCACATGTTCATTACATTTTCCGCGACTCACCGTGACTCACCCCTCATTATATTGAGCCCACCCTTCCGGTGAAGCCGTTTCGCGCGGTCAAGGCGCGGTTTCATGGAAGTCTGCGAGATACAGAAAGGGCCGCTGGAACGGATCTCTCAGCGCCTCAGCGGCGACGCGAGCGCTGGGAAGGGAACGCGAACGCAAGGGAGGGCGCCCACCAGTGGGCACTGCGAGTGGGGCTAGGGGCGACCAGTAGATGTTGGTGGGGTTCACCAACCAACCAATGGTTCATAATAGCTGGTTAAGCTGGTTAATAATAGGGGATAATGACCAACAATAATGAGGGATATACCAGCTATATGGCTATGGGTCAAGCAAATAACCAACAATAATAATGGTGGATAATAACCAACATAAGTAGTGGGAAAAAATGCTTAATGATGGGGGAACCAGGGGTACAGGGTTTTGACCCACTGCAACATGTTGAGAGGATCACTTGCCAATTTCGAACTTTAAGGTCAACTATATGGTGAGTCTTGTTTGAGGAGCACACAAAGAAGTGAATTCTATTTGGCGAACAAAATGCAAACATTACGGATATCGATATGTAAAATGCATAAATATGTGTATGACGTCTGCGTGCAGGGACGTAGACAGCTACATATGTATTTATATATCTCTATGCTAATACCATGGTCCACCTATGTGATCTGTGGCTACATGATGAAGCTCAACCAATGACGCCCAGGGAAGCAGTTCAGCTCCGGGGCAGCCGACATTCACCGGTTGCCGTGTTGGCTTTGCCGCTTCCATCTGTTGGTAGCTGGGGATATCCTCAAGGCGCAGCTGGGCGCTTCCTTGGCCCTTCGCCCCTTGGTCTAGTGGTGGACTGCAACTGGTTGGTGGTTTGAACCCCTATTAAAAGATATGAGTCAACCAACCAATTGTTAATAACTACTAGGGAAAATTAAAAATGTGAATCAAACCACCAGCTAGTCAACTATCTTCTTTTCATACCAGGTACCAAATACGCTCAGGGATCTATCACTGCGAAGTGTCCCAAATTGGTTTTAAACATCATCTCTCTGGCAACATTTCTGGATGTCATTGGTACTTGGCATGATCTCAAGCACATCCCAAACGACAGTCGGCAGTTCTTGAATCTGGCACATGTCATTCCAGCAAAAATCCCCGACCCGCTTCAAACGGACAGTCCAAATCTATAGATTGAACTCAACCCATCTCAACCCTACAACCCACTCTTGACTAATCCTTGGTGTGTAGAACGACCCCAGCTAAGCCTCAATCGTGTCCCATCAAATGAGGGTTGACCTGCACGCGTACTCGTGGGTACACCACCCTGAAAGTTGCGTTTGATGAGGTGGTTTCTCAAAATAGGGGTACCCCCAAATTATCCAGTTGATCATCCATGTATAGTAATAAACCAACCATACCATAACTTGCGGTTCCCAAAGTGCCTTGAGAAATCCCAGCTGGACGTGGGTACCTGACACCTTCCACCGACGTCATCCCAGCTGGAGAGCCGCAGCCCCCTGGCCCTCCCCAGACCTCCAACTGCAGCGGATAAGGTACGATCTGAGGACGAGGACGGCGCACAAAGGCGGCTGGTGACTCGAGCTGGTGACTCCAGTGGAACCGGAAACAGCGAAGTGTTTGTTACTGGTTCTGTGGTTTGTGGTGGTTTTTATGTTGGTGGTTTATAGTAACAAACACCAGGTTTGGTGGCTTATGGAGGTTTGTACTTGATGGTTTGTGGCGGTTTTTATGGTGTTTTATTATATGGTGGCTTAATATATGTTGGTTTTTATGGTGGTTTATAATTTGTAATGGTTTGCTCTCAATGTGGATCTACAAGTATCATACCAATAAATCTCGGAAAACATTCTTTTTGGGTTGATTCATAGTTTACAAAGGTTTCTGTTGAAATGAAACCACCGGTTTGGGTACCTTGGTTATGGACAACTCCATAATTGTGGGGCCTACAAAATGCGGCCGTGAACGGGTACCGAGATGTTGGGGTGTTGACACTTTCCGATGTCTTTTGCTTGTTATTTGGTTTTTCGGTGATTGACCCATGCAAACATCTACCGAGAGGATGCTCCAACTCATGGGTTTGCATTACCTGGCACTGCCATCGTTACACTAAAATGCGCGCAAAATCAAAAAGTGCTCATTTGCCCACAAGAATACAAAACACCTTAGGGTTCATCATACTTTTCAAGGCTAATCTCTAACAATTGAACATGGAACGTCCAAACATTCTCATGGGATGTTACACTCTCTGCGTTACCGTTGACCACTCTTGGGACATCTTCAGCCGTCAGGAAGAGCGGATGTCCAACAGATACTTTAGACATTGGCGCAAACCCCAACAACTAGAAAAAATCAACGTGGTTCCTGACATGGATATATAGGTGTTTCTCAAAATACGGGTACCCCTAAATCATCCTCCATTAACCACTTATAGTAATGATCCGTCCATTTTGGGGGTCCCCCATTTTAAGAAACACCCATATTGTATATCACAAATTATATAGTTATATCCACCAGGTGGGTCCATCTGCCCCACCAACCCCGGCTCCACGTCCTTCCCCGCCGCTTCCCGGTCCCGTTTCCGGCGCGGCCACCGTTCCCGGGAACCCCGGACGTCCACTTCCGCCATGTCGGGTTGCGTCAGAGGCCGTGGCAGATCTTCTGCCTGGTGAGGGGGGGAAAGGATGAGTCGTGGATGTGAATATGATGGTTATGATGGTTCTATTAGTGGTGGTTATGATATGAGGGTTATGATATGATGGTTATATGAGTGGTTGTATTAGTGGTTATATAGTGGTTATATAGTGGTTATATAGTGGTTATGGTATGATATATGATGGAACTGATTGTTAATAATTCATGGTTATTAATGGTTATATGACATATAATTATCAATAAGATTATGATATAGGATGGTTATGAATATATATATGAAAGTTATGATATAAATCATGATATTGATTAATGGTTCTAGTGGCTATGATGATTAATGGGTATATTATGGGCAAATATGGGCAAAGATTATATAATGCTTGTGATATTGATCTTTGATCGTTTCTATAGCGATTGATGATTGATGAATCATGTTTAATCATAGTTAATTATAATATTGATTATCTTTAATCAAGAATAACTTGTTAATGATGAATCATCAAGAATGATGGATAGTGATCAATTTCTCAGTCATGGCTCATGATCAAGAATCATCATATGAGTCCATAGGATTGATCCGTTGACATTGATTCTGTGATTGATCGTGATTTTATGCTTAGTGTCGATTGATCTGCATTTCATATGCCCACGGTCGATTGATAAACATAGACCCATAGAAACAAAATGAAATAAACAGTTGCAGCTGTCTCGATCGAATGACCCAAATTATGATCTTGCTAGCCCAGGCCCAACTCCAACAGTGAAATTGCCCAACAGGTGTCCCAACAGTAAACTTCACCAATCCTGTCTCAGGGCTTTGCATGTGTATGAGGTGTTCATATATAGGACGTTGTCATGTTATACCTATTGCATAGGTAGATATAGGTAGTCTAAGCCCATTTGCCTAAATATATAATTGATATATAATACCTATGAAGTGTATGCTGTCAAACTTGACGCAGCAGGAAGCCCGAACACACCTTGAACAAATCGCTTGCATGTTTTTTGCTGCCGCTTTGCATTGCCTGAGGCCGTAGGACGAAACACCAACACACACACAACGATGCAACAGTAGCGTTTCATGGACAGGTCAAAGTTCTTGGAAGGCCTATGAACCACAAAAGTCTGAGGTGGAGGTATTTGTGCATGTGTGCTATGATCATGTATGCATGTACATTATATATACATAATCATATTGCATTTTTCCTCGACAAGGTTTAACAGACCCAACAAATAAGAACAATATTATGTGTTGCGTCTTTGGGAAATCGTCTACAAGACCTGGCTACCTCCACAGGGCCCCAAAACTCCTGCGAAAGCAAATTTCACAGCTGATTGGAGCTTGGGAAAGACTTCGAGCCACTCAAAACTCCATTGTTTTCAGCTCATGGCTGATGAATGGAGTGGATTTCTGATGGCACGAAATCCTTGCTCCGCAAATCTTGAAATTACACTGACTTGGAATTCCAAGCTTCAGATGTTTTACCGATAACCTTTGGTACCCAACCTGTTCAGCCAAGTCCGCGTCACAAATCTGAGCCATGCACGGCCAGCATGTCTTTCACCACCAATGCTGATTCTCCTCCACTGGAAACAGCGCTGTCCCGCCAAAAAACGGCTATCCCAACCCATTCTACGCTGATTTTGAAGGCATGGGACAGCGAAAAGCTCTGGGGGGTAATTTGTAGACACCCCCAGTCGGTATTTTGGGCTTTATGTCATATTGTTAAGAAATTCAGAAAACTTCCCCTAGTGTCGCCACCTTCTGACTTCTCATCCATTCACAAGGAGGGGTGTAGAGTTGCAATGATCTGGAAAGCCTCGGGATCTGGCATCGTCTTTGAGGTGGCTCTCAGCGTTGCTATGGCACCCCTCATCACTTGATTCGGCATCCAGGCACCAGAAGTTGACTTGACGTGGTTTCACTTAGATGCTTAGAAGGGCTTGGAAGGGTAGGTAGTGGCAGATCCCCAATGCACTACCAATATGTGGAGAGAAAACATGAGAAAACACCAGATATTGATGGCAAAGTTGGGGGGTAAGCTATTACCAGTTGGATCTCTAACCATTGCTAGCTGGATGGGACATGTCCACATGCTCGCTTTTGCCAAGCCATCTTGTTCAGGCTGGATTGGTTTAAGCCTGCTTGCTAAACACGGTGGATAGCTCATAACCCAGCATTCGCATCAAAGCTGGATATCATGAATATCAGTGCTGCTACCCGGTTACGTTCTGGCAACTTCAAAGTGCAACAATTTATGCAATCTGCGGTGTCAAAATCACTCGCGGTTTACATCAATGCTTACACCCTGAGCTGAGCTGCTGTCATGACGGAAGTTCCAAGATCTCCTTTGGCATATGCCAGCCCATCAATTTGTTGCCAGCGAGGAAAGCAAATGAACAGAGGGTATCCACCATCACCAATCTGTGATGACTGATCAAGGATGCTATCACCAACCTAGAGATGGCTTGGTTTATCACTAGAAATCCATCATCCACGCCAAGTTTACCACAAAAAAACGCCATCCATCACTGCTTCCCATCACCCGGACCCACCGGGTGCCCCCCGCCTTTCAACTTGGAAGGGTCCAGCAGAGACTGATATTCCAAAAGCTGTTTCTGCCTCTCCGAAGGCCCAAGGACCTGGCGAGTTCCATGAGGAGTCGACGCTTTCCATCCTTTTGGGTGGGACCTGGCCATCCAAGTTGCTGTAAATCGTGACTAGTAGTGGTTGACATACTGGTGAAAATAGTGGTGAAATAGTGGTTAGTGGTCTAAACAATGGTTAATATGCTGGTTAATAATGATATACGATGGTTGAGATAGCGGTTGAATAGTGGTGAAATAGTGGTCAATGGTTGTTTACAATGCTTAATATAATGGTTAAATAGTTGTTAATGATAGGAAACAACAACTAATTAAGAATAATGGTAAATATCCATACATGGTGTACTCTCCAAATGGATGCCACCCTTTACGGACCCGAAAGTCTTTGGGTGTACAAGGTGGGCCCCTAACCGGCTATAAGTAAGGTTAGTTCACTCGGGCAACTACCAGACAAATAGTAGATATAACAACATGCTCCTTAAATGGCACTATAAACCAATTTCATAGATATATAGTTGCCCTAGTAGATATAGCATTCATAACATGGTTTAGCTATCAACTACCAGGCACTGGTAGATATAATCCCTACCAGTACTAGCCTGCCTATGCTCAACGTTTGGGGGGCCCACCTGGCAGGTCGAGCCCATCACCGGGCACCTCTGGAAGGGCGCCGATCTCCTTGGGAGGTGGCAGCACCTGGCAGAAACCGCGCCGCGTCGCGTTTCGGATGTGGTGGGCGCGTAGCATCCCTGGGATTTTTAGGGGCTTATACTAGGGGATTGATCCCGAATATTTTTACATATTATAAGCCTAGAATAGTCCTCCTATACTTGAAAATATTAGGGATTAACAGGGGATTGTAGTGGCTTATAATGAGGATTTTTTAAGGGCTTACAACGATTAAAACTGGTTAAAATGATAATGGTACTTATTGATGTCCATTCTTCTCAGAATAGGGGTACTATTCTACATCGTTAGGACAATAAACTGGATGATTTGGGGGGTACACCTATTTTGAGAAACCACCATGTCCACCATGTGTACTTGTCTATGAACAGTCTCTGTCTGTATCGTAAGGACTCATCAAACATGTCCGTGGTGCGCCTATCCTGCACAATTGCTTCACCATGAAGTTCAAAGAACTTCGACATGTTAAAAGCTATAAATTCCTCTTACTATCACTTGAAGCAACTGATGAGCTCGACATGATCCTTGTGATGAGGTTATCTGGTGTGTTCCAGGAACCAACACTCCAATGGCGGGCCGGTGATCAAACAGCCAATCATCAGTCGGTGCTGGGTATATCCGACAGTCTCCAGTTGTCTATCAGCCAGTGGAGGGTCACCAAAATTTGCGGGTTGTGCTTTCTGGGAAAAAGGTTGGTTTGGTTTTTGCGAATTTCAAAACACCCATTCGCAAACAAAAACAAGGGAAACCAATACAACCGTGTACAACCTGGTAGTTATCATTCTGTCAGTTGAAGTTACGGTAGTGGATTGAGATCCATGGCCCAAAAGTGAGACAGAAGCACTAATTTGCCAAGTTCTGTGATTTTCCAAAACATTTGTTTTCTTTGCAGTTTATCCCATTCAGCAATGAACACTTGGCTCATCTTAGTTCAGGAGTGGAACCATAGTCAAATTTGTCTATACAAGGTATGCTCAACAGTAAGGAAAAATCAATCGATCAAGAGCAGTTGGACGACCATTGCCTCATCACCGCTGTAGTCGTTGGGTCTCCCGACATCCAGAAGTTTCTCTTCCTTCTTCGTGCACCTTTCTGCAGCGAAGGTAGGCCCCAGGGGAGCGATGAAAATTTCCGACGGAGCAAAGATTCATCCAACTAAATGGTGTGCGATAGATGATCATCAACTAGTCTAGATTTATGATGTGAATGATAATTATGTAATCCTGTTTGAAGCCAAAATGAAAAACCAATACGGAAAGAGATCTAGCGCAATCTAGTGCTGCACTATCTTGCAGATATATCTTGGGTCTTCGCCGTCCATCACAAGCAATCTCACGGCAAGGGCTCCTACTTGAAATCCATGGATCAGTTCTGTCAGGGCGTCATTACATGTAAGTGTCTATGATACAAAAATCATCGTGTAACTGCATGCCTGGATACTCATCATGGGCCCAATTGACCTCCTCACGATCTCAATTGACCTATGATCTCAATTGATCTCATCATCTCAACAAACGAAACGCTTAGCAATACATATGTGATGGATGTGTTCTCGTACCATGCAACCATGATATATTGGCCACGAGAAAGTATCCACGGGCAGCTCCAAGCCAGGCACCAGTCACACAGGGCGCTGATGTCCTGCCAGCCACGAATTTGCTTGGAGGTTCGCATCATTGGGGTACCCCCCAAGGGTTCCTGATAAAAGCAAACATCGTAAACATCATGTACACATATACACATAGGGAACCCAAGTTTATCCAAGTTTTGATCAGGAAAACAACTAGGCATCCATTTGGGTATCACATAAACAGCTGTTCCAAAAAATGGTGGATGACTGAGGAGGTCGCATCATTTCTGCAGCCAGTGATTCGATGCCTCTACCGGATCATGGGGATGTCATCGTGGGACAACGGGCCTAACAAGGCTCTAAACTCATGGACCCTCCAACAACCGGCTGCCAGCTGGAAGCGGTTCATCGTTGGTTGGCATCATACCTCATATCATGTTCACATCTTCACAGCTTGCCATGTACCTACCTTCCTTCAACGTCCATTCACTTTGGCTGCGAAAAACGAATGATCCTGTGCAATCTTTAGCATGGCAGTTGACCATTGGGTTGGGTGATGATCAGATTCTTTCTCTTTACCACTACCTTCAAGAAATGCAATAAGCAGGCAAGCTACCTGTTTCCGCATCTGCAGCAGTCAATCTGGCTAAACCGTCCACACTTTACCTCACAAGAGCCCACCATCAACCAGTTGTTTCTAGAGCGACAAGTGGGTCCGTCCACAAATGGTGGCAAACTAACTCCTACCCCCCCATCCACATTCGTCATACGGAAGCCATCAATATCTTGGGGGTACAAACCATTTCTGGATAATTAGAACCTTGATGATTAACCTATACTGATTAATTATTGACCTTTTGTTAATCATATTAATCCGGTCTTTTATCATTAACCTCCTGATTCCTACTGATGACTTTGCGGTAGAACCCCAGCTACTGATGACTTGCCCAACTTGACAGCACCGCTGACCTTAACCAAACATGGTCCCGAAGGGTTCACGCCAGCCTTGCCGCGGGGTCAGCGCCAGGTCTCCTCCTTGACTTTGAGGTCTTGTTCCTCCGAAAGTCGAAACATCCTCACCAGCGCCTGGCAGCTGGAATGACCTGCAAATGCTGGTGGTTTGCATTGCTATGTTCTTGGTAAATGATGGCAAGATTATATCTATGATGGTGATTTATGGTACCATCATGGTTGTTGCTGTGGGTAAAAAATGGCAAATGATATGTGATTTTATATGGCACCCTCAACTATCCAAAAAAAATGATGGTCACTTTTGTTACATGTTTCATTGGGCCCACATTTGTTTGGGTAGTTGGGTACCACATGGTACCACCATTGGTTGGGTATCTCCTATTCCAACTATCCCAAACATTGGGACTTACCCAAAGATTTGGGCCAGTATATCTGTCGCATTGGAGTTGAATCCCCGAGCGAAATCTAACTTCCAACAAGTTCATGGCCGAGAATGCACACATGTCTACATCATGGTTGGCTCCATCCCATGTTTCTTGCTGGGGCAGCCCTGCTCGGTCACTCGCACACCGTCGGAGTTGCCGCGCCTGTCGGTCCTGTTCATCTTCTTGATGAACCACCAGCTTCACGTCAACCCCGAGAGACAAGGCCGTGTTCTGCTCGGTTATCATGGCCTGAAGGACAGCAGCTGATGCCAACACGCCCAAGGGTTGTGGCTTCAACCTCTCAGATCTGATTGGGCTCGTATAGAGCGAGTGACTTCAATTTGAGTGGAATCGATTTCCAGGTTTTGGAACTAAACAGTCACAAATGGAAATTGGGAGTGAAACCATGCTACAGGTGTTTTGGTCGGCATCTCTGTCTGTTCAAGCACAAGCACCAACCACTGGGGTTCCGAACCAGGGGTGAGAATCAACCACTCATTCCCCGGGAAGTGAACCAACCATTAACTTCTGACACCCTTCCAATCAACAAAGCATAAATCGCAGGTGGCTGTCGTGTTGGGTACCTCCCTCGCTGCTTATCAACCCAAGGGCCCGAAGCACATGCACACTTGACAGGTGGCTTACATGTATGAAAGGTAACATGAACCGTAGTGGATACTACTGATGCAGCATCAAACGGTTGGTTCCTGTTGGATGTTGACCGTGATCTCCAGCGAGTGTTGTGCTTGCTTATTTTCTTCTCGATTGCTCTAATTGTACCCGGATGTTTGCTTCTTGAGTCCATGATCTTGGTCCTTTTTGTTCGCTACAGGTTGCTTGTTACAAGTTCTCAACCATTATTGTTGATATCTCCTAGTTCTGAACCATCATTGTTACTTGAATCATTCCACTGATCTCATTCTAAACATGTCACTAAACCTAGATGCATTCTTCCCAACCAATATGCCTATTCTAGTTCTTGATCATTATTCTTTGTTCTTCCATATAGTTCTATATTTACTGATTCTATTGATTCTTTTCACCGAACCACCTTCACAACTGTTTGGAACACAGGCTATCCCCGTCGGCCTTCACGGATTGGTCATAAATCTTTCGGGTCACCTGACAGTCGCGCAGCAGCAGCAGCGCAGCTAGTGTCAAGGCAACCCTAATGGCGAAGATCCATCGCCATACCTTGATTGATCAATGATGACCAGTCTTTGATGGATAGTTGATTGGTTTTTTGATCCGTTGTGAGTCATGGTAAATCAATTTTTCATGAGTTGATAAATAATGGTTGATGACTGTTGGCTGGTGGTGGATAGTGCTCTTCTCATGAATTAAATACGCCAATCCAACCGTGACCAGCATCATTCGCGGCAAGCCATATTCTAGCCATCAATGTCAGCAGCCGTTGATCGGCCATAAGCTTACAAACAGGGATGTTCACAAACGCCGTACCCCAAGAAAAGTATCCCCAAATTTGGACATGTCCATCAATGCCGTAGCCACCAATTGAATATTCACTTCCCAACTAAACTGCTCATGTCATGTTTCGACTGCTGGGGTTTGTTCACGGAGCCAAAACTGATTATGAACCAACCATCCCGAAATCATTGGAGAAAACAAAAAATGTCAATCAAACCACCAACCAGCCATTCTTGTTGGCGATACCCCATAAGTCACCACGTGTTGAACATAGTAAACCATAGAAAATCCCATGGCTTCGCTATAGGAAACCACCAGCCCCCAACCAGGGCTCGGTGCTCAGGATTTCTCACCTCCAGGAGCCAGATGGCTGAGAGGTTCTGCCGCTCATAGTCGGCACCTGGCCGTGGCGAGCGATGACCACAACAAAAATATGAACAGGCAGTGATTTGAGGTTGTATCAATGTACCTATGTACATGTGTATTTGACGTTTGTATCATAAATGTACATGCAATACCACTTATGGTCATATATTCTACAAATCATTACAAAAACATATATAAGATATAATTATTAGGTATGATTTGCAGATGTGCGTCACCATTGGAGTTCGACTTTCTGAAGAGGTAAACGTGACGCTGCATATCAACTCCACGGCTCCGCAGCTCAGCAGCCCAGGGTGGCAGTGCAGAAATGTTCAGAACTCCAACATCTAGCTCTATGCAGAACCCAGTATCTTGGCGCATAGTGTGGGTTACGGATTTGACTAAGTCGTGTTGATGGGCTACTAATAAGCCTTATATATCTTTTCCATCAACAGAGTCACATGCTAGATCAATACCACGCCTCCATCCATCTCGACCCCACCCCTTGGTGGCCTGCTCGGCGAAAGCCACCCACACTGGAGGGCTGATTGGGTGGAGCTGGAAGCAAGTAGCCCATCTCCTGGCCATGCAGATTGGGGTGTCGGCTTGACAGTGGACAGATTCATAGCTGTGCCGGCGAGTCTGTGCTACAATCAGTGCACAAATCCAATGTTATTGGCGGATCTACTTACGGTCCCTGAATTTTATAAGACTAGATTTCATGCATCGTCCGTGGATACCTTTTCGCTGTCAGGCAACTCTCGAGTCAAAGAGACAAACTGAAGCGTGGAAAGACATCATCTGACTTTGCCCTGCTCAAGACAAACCCTTCTTCACAGAAATGCACACTTTCAACCATCTTTCATAGCTAGGGATTCATCGAGGGTATCCATAGATTTGATAAGCTCGGTAATGTTCCTGCAAGGAACCTCAGCTCGACAAGCCAACATAAATTCACGCTCTACCTGAATACTTGCTTGGTTTGTCTTATTCTTCATCCAATCCATGCACTCCAGAACTTGATCCACCCTTCCATGGTAGGTAGCATTCCTGACCTCCACCGCCCCGAATTCGGGGCCAATGCGCAAAATGGATCTGCCGCTTGGTGGATGGAGAAACCTTAAAGAGCCTAGTGACTGGCCTAGTACAAGATCAAAGACAAAGACATACTCTGCTCTATCCATCATTTCGTGCCCACGATCTTTCATACAGCTTTCCTGGCCATAGTTGTTCTCCAGGATGGTGAAGAAGGGATTTGAAGGAGGCAGCTCTGTTACATACACACCACCACCAGTGGCCGTCACAGATGGCCGGATGTGTCCACTTTGCAGGATACCCTCATACCCCTTCCGGTCAGTATAGTGGTAGACCCTGAGTGTGTGCACTGCTCTTTCCGACCTTCCAGCGTAAGTGCAGTTGTCCAACAAAATCTTCTCGCCACCACCGATGCACAAAACTGATCTGTCGCCCTTTGTCTCGATGAACTTCACAGATTCTCGTGGGAGACGAAACGCAAAAACGTATTCTGCTCTGAACCTCAAGTCTTTCCCTCTGCGAATGATGCCACCATCCGCCGCATAGTTGTTCTGCAAAACAGTGAAAAACGGCGTTGAAGGGGGCAGCTCCGTTGCGTACACAGCGGTTCCATAGGTAGCATCACCCTGTTTGATTTCCGATGGCCTAATGTGTCCACTCTTCATGATGCCCCAATAACCCACCCGGGACGTGTAGTGAAACACAGTGACCATCCTCTCAACGTCACACGGGGTAGGTGACAGCATTGTCAGTCCAACCGCCAACACCACGAGCAGCACCAACTTGGACTGTCTGATCCCTGGGCCCTGTTGGGATGCCATCACGTGTGCGGCTGCAAGAGCCAAGGAAAAGTGCACAGGTGAGGCCGAAATTTCCCAATCGCCCGAGCTGAAGCCACAAAAAGCCGGGAGCACTGCTGCGAAACGAACCATGCAGAATGGCAGCATTGATCAAACAATAAACATCTCATAGATCTCTCACACTTTGACATTAACCAAGCACACGTTCACATCTTTAGCCATGGAGTAGACACACACTGGTGCCAACACAACTTTCAGATCTTTGCAGCGCTGCCGTCCTTCAGCTCCACTTGGGATGGTAAGTCCTGATCTTCAGCCTTTTGTCCTGGGAGGCAACCACGGTCCCCACGTGTCCACACCCTGAGGCAAGGGACCACGTCTCGGAATTGCCAAGGAAATAGATCACTGGATGCCGCTGCCGAGAAGAGCAAATGAGTATGCTGGCAACCACTTCATTTATGATCCGTTTAGCTGGAGATAGTTTGGAGCCTCTCGTGACTGTTTCTATAATTAGCTGTCGATAGTTTGGAGCATATCCGACTCTTCAGCCAAGCATCTCTTGACCTCCTCGTCGATGCCATCATTTTCCCTGGCACAAGCACTGGGCTGCAGTAGATGATACGAATGTTTGACCAGCTGCCGGGTGGCTGCCAAATGATTCAAACCTGCCCAACGACTTGAGGGCCAGATGGCACTAACCCCCAACCATCCCCAAAGCGAAATGAACATTTCCGGGGGGAAACGTGGCACACATGAGTATACCACTTGCACATTGATGTTGCCTGAGTTTGGGGATAGTAGTGACCCTGGCGAAAGCCGAACACAAAAAGCCGTTGCTCAAAAGTAAGCGAACATCGCCACGGTTGATCATCCTCTTGGGCTTGGGAAATCCATCAACAGCTTGGGGAATGTTTTTTTGGATTTTACAGAGTACATCTTGCCCTGCAAACACAAACCTATGGCTATGGACTACAGGTCGTAAACATCCAACAATGGTAGTTCACATCCCAAGATAGACAAGTGTTCTTATTTGTGAGATAATTACCAGGGGTATTGACCCACAACATTCCACAACCACATCAGCCTATGGTGCTTGGATCAAAACAGGTCCGAGTGGAGTGGTGGTAGATTCCGGATGAAAAAACATGCCCCGATCCAGAAATTGCTGTTGATATACCCCCAGAAAACATCTGGTTTATCAATACAGCCCTCCCACTATGGAACTATCCCACTAGGGGCTTGCTGCTGGTCACCATACAGACTCAGGTTGGTCCAATGGGACATGGCTGCAGCACCCTTCAAGCTTGCCGTGCAGGCCTGGCTTGGGGGTTGATCAACTGCAAACTTGAGGCAGGTTGCAAGAGGTTCATAGTTCTTGATCTGGTTAAGAAGCCATGGCTATTGGTTCACCAGCTGGTGAATGGTTGACCAACAGGAAATCAAACACTTTGAAGATTGATGGCTAGGTTTGAACTGTGGCCGCGGCGCAATGAGAACCCTAGAGTAAGAACAATTCGATCAGGTGGCGTCAATCTCAACCAAGACCATCCTCTCCCAGCAGTCTTTCGCATGGAACAGAATGACATGAGTCATAGGATTTGGTTACAGGAAAACATACAGGAAACTGGCTTATTAACCAGCATTCATGACGGTTTCCAGATGTCTTTTCTGTAAACCAACTCGTTGAGATTGTTTATTTGAGTATTGCTTGATATTACTGATATCTTATTGTTAAAAAAAGTACTACTTGATATTACTTGATAAACCAAGTATAACTTGATGTTGTTTATTGTTAGAACAAGTACTTGGTATTACTGATCGCAGCGGTTAACTGTCTACACATTGTGCTCCTCCACTGGCCTACTCGCCCAAAAGAATTCCAGCCATGCAGGGCAGTTTCCGAAACCGTTTGTGAAGATTCTTTCGACGAGTTGACCAAATAGAATTCCTTACCCATGCCAAACAGTTGGCTTTAAGTCGGCTCATGATTACATCACCACTCTTATTTTGGGACTATAGAATTCAAAATGGCTCAACATGTGGTGGATCATGTTGGATCCTTCCATTGTTGGTAACCCATCCTGGTGGATTCACCCAAGCAATTGTTCCCCAATGGGATGTGGTCATGCTGCATCAGATATGAACACACTAACTGCTTTCCAAACATCGGAAGGGTAAGATGTGGCAATCAGAGTTGTTTGGGACTTGCAAACTCAAAATTCACAAATTCAAGGCAAGACTTTGTGAATTTACAGCTTTTCCAAAGTGCGCATGCAAGCATGGAACAAGCGGTTCCCCGGTTCCCCATTCTCTCACTTTCCTGTGTCTGGACAGACCATCTCCGATCTGAGGTGCAAGCAAATGAAGCAGAATCTGGCATGCTTTGGATTCGCATGCGTATGGGGGACCTCAACAACGAAGCAGGGGAGGCAGAGCACTCTGAAAGATCATGATCTGCAGATTGTCGGAATTGCTGCTTGACCGATCCAAAATTCATGACCGATCCAAAATCTTGTTCATGATTGTCGGGTATCAAGTAAACCTCGTCACTAGCCAGTTCACCATATTTCAGAGCTACTCTGCCCTAGCTCCCAGTCAGCGAAGCATAGTCAATCATAGTGAACCACAATAGTTAACCCTACTTAACCCTAGTTGCTCACATAACAACCACTCTCAACTAACACGGTGCCCCATGCGACAGCGCCGCGCTGTGCTCCCGTGCCCACTTCACCGTTCCCGGTGCCGGAGGCGCTGAAGCACCCGTGGGAGGACGACCTGGAGCAAGAACGACCAGTCAACAGCACCCAGTTTGATGGTTGGGTTTGGGTGATGGTTAAGTATGATGGATTGTTTGGCTGGGGTTAAGTAAGGCTAACTAGGGTTAAGTAGGGTTGACTAGGGTTGACTAAGGTTAACTAGGGTTGACTAGGGGTAACTAGGGTTAACTAGCTATTTACTATGGTGAAGTGATACCTGGTGGTTGATGATATCAGGTGGTTGATCATGTTTGCGTAACAGGCAAATGATGGTTAACTGGTTGAGTACTAGGGTCAACTAGGGTTGACTAGGTTGTAAATGATGGTTGATGATGGTGACTTGGTGGTTGATTAACGATTGATTGATGGTTATAACTGATGGTTAATAGATGATTGTATAGTGAAATAGGAGGTAAATGATTCTTACAAGTTATGCTTCATTGATGCCGAATTAATGTTTGATGATGGTCATATAACATTCATTGCATAGTAACTTGCTCGTTCAATGATGGTTAATTCATGATTTATGACGGTGAGTTGATGGTTAATTATATGTTCTATGGTTAGTAATCGTGGGCTAATAGCAGTTGGTATTTGGCCAACGAAGATGAATCATGAATAATAATGATGACTAATCAATTATGACTGATCAATTATGGTGGTTAGCGGCATCGTGTACAATGGTCAATATCAACCGTTGTCGTTTACCCTTGGTCATTGGTTGTATGAACCATTGTGGTTAATTATTGGTTATTGAATGCTATTGACCGTCACAAATGTGACCATCACAAATTATGCCATCAACCAGCCAGCTATAGAATAAAGAACACCAGCAAGTACTACTACGACATACCAGGACTATGTCAAAGGGGTCGATTCGCCAGCTGTCCAAAGCCAAGCTACCATCCCTTGGGGTCGGCAGGGATGGGACATGGCACCTCGCTGCTAGCAGCACCGGACCAGGCTTCCCGACTTCGCTGTAACTTCTCAGTGGAGAAGGGTGGGGGCGGAGGGTCCACGATACCTGGAGCAGCCTGGGGGATGAAGTGGCTCACCATTTCATGGGTCATGAACTGGTCTCCGCAAATTGGCTTCCTTCAACTAAGACAAAGCCTGGCTCACAAATAGTACATATATACTGTAACCATCTATAGCCTCAAGAAAAGGATGAAGAATCATGTCCCATGATGGGCCAAGGATGATTTTCTTGGGGTATGACAACAAAGAGGGGCACCCCTAAAAAATCGATCAGAAATGATCATGGTACCACCCCAGGTGTCTAGAAATACGTCATGAATGTGCCCTCCAGGTGAACATCCATGGTCCATGGGCATGGCAGTGCCATCATCTCCCTGGCTTGCAAATGATATGCGGCCTATGACTTGAGAAACCCCGGTGAGGCCAGCCAATTTGTGTGGTCAAGACGGTTTCCTTTTGCGCCTGAGCTCATCGCCGCAGTTGCAGCAAAAATCAACAGCACCGTTGTTTTCCTAGTCTTGACCAGGATTAAACATCATCAACGATCACAAACCATGAAAAAAAATCACACAATTCACACAATTCAACAGACATCTTTGTCACCACAAGAGCAAAACGCAGAAAAGTCAAACAGCCAAAGTCATAGGCATTTGGCCATTCCTGGTACCGCTCCCTCTAAAGGGCCACAGGGATACCCCTGGCTGCCGCAGCTCCCAACCCATCGGGCGTAGCTCGGCGCACTGGGCAACGTGTCTCTGCTGCCTCGTTTCGCACTGCTGGGTCGCAGCGCTCCAGAACTGTTGCTTCGCGGCACATGGGGATCCGGCCCGGCCTGCGCGTGGTGAGGCTTGCGGGGGCTGGGTGGGGTTAAGGACCGACATCAAGTTGGGATTGTGTGTAAATGGTTGGTAGTGGTGGTTAATAGTGGTTAATAGTGGTTAATAGTGGTTAATAGTGGTTAATAGTGGTTAATAGTGGTTAATAGTGGATAATAGTGGATAATAGGGTCAATGTGTATAACTGGTGGTACCTCTTGGCCAAACAATAATGACCATTAGTGGTTGATGATGGTTGATATCCAATGGTCAATGATGGTTAACAATCAGGGATTATAGTGGTTAACAGTGGTTAATAAGGGGATAATAACCAACAATACTGGTTAAACGACTATGTGAGTTTGTCCATGTTTGTGGTGGTACCCCTTGACCAACCAATAATAACCATTAGAAATAAGGAAACCACCAGTTTTGGGGGTACACACCATCTATGGACAAACCCATTTGGGAATTGTTTGAGCCACCCTGGGACTTGTGATCACCAAGATTCTTTGAGAACCGAATCATATGCATTGGCGAATCAACAGAGGAGCCTGGGATCTTTTGATCCTGTTTCCATCTTATAGATTTTCATAGTAATCACAAGACTTTTCCGCTGACCTACCCAATTTCAGGATGTGTTTGGTAGAACCAGGGCCACATGGTTACTTGTTGATTGATACTGTATGATCCTAGTCCAGTTGTTGGGTGGCTCAGCATTTTCAGCTGTCAATTGGATGAAACCCCAGCAATCAGTCGTCAGCGTCACCATGACCGCTGGATCATCCCAGCCTGTTGGGAATGGCGCCACATTTTCCAGCCAGCCACAGCATTCCACACTTTTCAGCTGATTAAAACAGGTCAACCATCATCAACCATCAGGATCAGCGATCAGGTACAAGCAGTCAATGACCAATCATCATTCAGCGTCACCAACCAATCATTAACCAGTGAAGTCAGTCATTGACACATGGTGAAACATTATCAACCAGTCTCAACCGATAGTTAATCATCATTGACCACTAGAAACCACTACTAACCATCATTAGATAAACATCATTCACCACTATCAACCATCATTAACAACCATCATAGTCAACCATAAGTAACCATCATTTACCCCAATCATCGACCAAACGTAACCATCTGGAGAAAAAAAAACGGGTACAATCTACAAATGATTGATAGTTACCATCATCCATGATAACAACCAAATACAACCAATTAATCATAACTATCAACGATTGTCAACCATTATTCAACCATCACTAACCACTATGAACCATCCGTATCAACCATCATCAACCAGCATCAACAACCTCATTAACAACCATCATCAACCAGCATCAACAACCTCATTAACAACCATCATCAACCAGCATCAACAACCTCATTAACAACCATCATCAACCAGCATCAACAACCTCATTAACAACCATCATCAAGTAACCAACATTCACCACCAGGTACGATCTCCTCCCATCCTCACCTGCACAGCCGTCAGATCGCCCTGTAGTGAGCCCTGCGACGAGGATCGGATGATGGAAGCTACTGGCGCCAATGACGACCTCAAGGACAGGGCACCATGGCGGTGGGCAGTGCCCAATGAAGGGTCTCTGGTGTGTCCAGTGGTTGGTAAAGGTTCATTGAATCATGGCTAGTGATGGAGCTTGATGATGGTGAATGATGTTCAATGATGGCTATTGATGGTTAGGGATGTTACCAGTTCGTGGAGGTCACTGATGGTGGATGGTATCTATCGATTGATCATGATGGTTGTCAATACTGATTAAGAATGGATAATATGATGATATGGTTCATCAGTATTGACAAATGGTTTCGATAATGAACCAGAATAATGAAAGATATGGTTTCGATAATGAATTATGGTTCAGAATGGTTCATCATCAATCATCATCGTTGACAACTCACCATACTGTAAATGGACTGATCTGTCAACGGCACATGGAAGAAACTTTGGTTTCCCCGAGACATGATCCTTCGGGGATGGATTTTTCGGATGCATGGTTATTTGGCAGCCCCAATATCGGAGATGGGAATCAAATAAAATTAGAATATGCATAGGTTTCAACATGTAACATATATGGTCAATTATGGTCACCTTAATCATGTATAATTCCACACTGGAGCATGACTAATGACTGGGCTCCACTATATCAAGTAGTACAAAGATTGATCACAATCATTAATACAACACTTGTATATTCCATACATCATTGTACAAATATTGATCCATATAAATCATCAAAAACAATTATTTAGCATTTCATGCATTTATAAATCATGAAACATCATATAAATCCATATAAATCATATAAATCATATATACTCCACACTTCCCCACTAGATCCCCCAACGACTCCACGGTAGCCAAGCTTGGCTTTCCGGCGGCCGTCCATTGCGATCCGCCGAGCCCGGTGGCGTCACATGGGTCGGTGAGGGGCCTGCGATGTGGCCGTGGCAGGCGAGGGAGGCGCTTAGTCATGGTCGGTTCATACATGGCCATGGGTCAACCTGGCTGGTTAACTAGCAATTAACCAACCATCAAGTGACATATTAACGAACAAGTAACCATTTCAAGTGACATATGAACCAACCAACCAATGGTTAACTAGCTGGTTAATGGCTAATAATAGGGGATAATGACCAACAAGCTGGTAGGGCATATACCAGCTATATGGCGAGCTGGGTCAAGCAGCTAACTAACCAATTTCATAGGGGTTAATAACCAATTTCATAAGGCAAAATAGCCTGGTTAATGATGGGGAACCAGGGGGACTAAGGGTTTTGACCCACAGCCACATATGACCAAGTTGACCCTAACCATACAATGGTTGGTATGACATGGTTGGTTCACACATACGATAGTATGACAATCATGGTTGGTTGCTAACATGATCGCTCGATTCCTGCATGATGCTTCGTAATATGATTTGAGCGTTGACCATTTCCTTGGTGATGTTAATGACCTGTGGTTCGCTCCGGATGTTGGAGAACAACTTTCTGCGCGGCTTTTCAAGAGCCCTGGACGATGGCTCTTGTTGGTCGCTCATGGTGGTAGCCTCCCAGGTTCCATGATCACCAGGTTCACAATCGACGTGCAGGTCAGAGCCGTCATTCAACCCCCACCCATCCACCTTTGGTGATCGCTGATTGTCCTAGCCATAATATCTCATAATTCATAGAGATTCCCCAACCGGTTGAAAAACCGCCAGTGTGAGGTACTGTGACCGTAATCGATATGAATTGAATGATGAAATAGCTCCAGTCGGTGCTGCCACCATGTTGAAGAAGCCATAGCAATGATAAGCCGGTTAGTTCGTCACCATTATAGACCACGTTAGTCCAATCATCTTAATTCTAACTCTACAATGTCTGTAAATACTCATAAATAATATAATCATGCATAACGTATATAATTATTCATGTCTGTAAATATTCTTCATATATAATATAATTATTCATAACATATTGTGAATAATATTCATACATGATTCATAAACAATAAAGTATTCATCACATGTAGTTTTGACTATCAGAACATATCAGAGATACATCCATCAACTCCGATACTCCGATCAACAACTCGTAGCTCCTGGAGGCACCGGCGAAGTGTCAGGGCTGCCGTCGGGATCCGCCATGACGAGCACATGAGGTGCACTCAAACATCCCTGAACATGTTTGACAAGTTGGTGAGTCGTTTGGGGGTGATATGGAACCAACTGGATGATGTTTCCATTGGTTGGATCATTTCAGTTTTGACATTAGCGATGGATTTTTTATAAATGAAAACACCAACCGAATGATTCTATTAATCATGAAACATCTGTCAGAAACTGAACTTTTTGGCAGAAATTTGTCCTGTCTTCGTGGACTCACTGCGCGAGTACAGCTGACATCGCTGTGGTTGCTTGTGGTTGATCTTGCTTACTCCCATGGAAAGAAATCAAACTTTACCCCTGAGCCACATAGCTGTGGTGCTAAGAGACCCATGGTACATTATTTGGGGCGCATGGATGACACTTCTCCTGTGATCCGCAATTGTGTTGCAGCGGGAGCGATTCGACGGGATGAGCGGCAGGTCAGATAGTCAAGTCGGCTTGTCAGTATGAAAATCACAGTCACAGCGTATCAGTTTGTCAAGATACAATGGGTACCAAGTAACCACCAACAGTATCAACACAATCATTTTAAGTATGGGAAACTACCTATTGTTGAGGGCACCAAAAGTGATAATTATGCATAATACTGGATAGACTGATAGACACGTCCAATTCATGCAGTGGTTGGCACAGTCGGCATGTTACACCAGCTGGAACGCTTGAAACGCCGAGTGGCATATGCAACTACTGATTGCAATGAACCAACGCAGCAACTCGTGCTGAAAAAAAGGCACTTGGCCAACGAATTGCTGGTATTTGGCTGTGGGTCAAAACCCCATACCCCTGGTTCCCCCACTATTAACCATTGTTTTCCCTATGAAATTGTTGGTGGAAATCCCCCATTAGTTGGTTGGTTAACTGCTTGACCCAGCTCGCCATTTGCTATAACCAATCCCTTGTGAAGTGAGGCACCAATGCACTGTTGGTGCCACTTGTTGGTGAACCGCCACTGGACGACCTGACTGGCCCTTGGAAGCGACTTGAAGGTACCACATGATAGCATGGCTATGGCAGGCTATTCATCAAACTCACATCCACGTGGTCCCTGTTTGTCATGGTTCGCACATGCGAAAGTCGCTAAATCAATGGTAGATCCGTACTGATAAACCTCATTATGTCAAGATAAATCACCAGCTTGCGAAAACCAATGGTGGATATTGGTGTTTTTTTAGAGCTGGATCTCACATGAATGGACCGCCATCGAGTTGATTGCTGTACCCGACATCCGCAGCCCTGGGGGACGGCGTACATGATCCACAGCGGGATGAAGATTGCCGAGCGCGTGAGCATGTCGTTGAGCTGCACAGCACCTGCGCGGTGGTCGTTCCGCCGGGGGGTAGGAACTGCGTGTGGAACGCGAACGTGGCGGTACCTGGTTGTAACTCCGCGGGAATTTGGAGCATGTTCCTGGTTGGTAACTGGTTCGTATCCAGTTGTTGCTGGTGACCCTTCTTGGATCGTCATGCTGGTTGGAACTACCATGACGTTCCACAGCCATGGTACCACCTATTTTAGTGGAGGAAGTCACCAGCGTTACGTTCTAGGAAGATCGGGCATGCGTGGAACACACCAAGATTACTGGCGCAAGAAAAGGACTTGAATTGTTCCAAGTAGAAACCAAATTGAGCCATCTTTGGACTTGTTTCTAATCAGAAATGGATCCAAGAGCTATCAGGAGTTGAATGCTTCCAAGATCACAGTCCAAAAATACAACCGTGCAGTAATTGAAATAACCATTTCTGGATGGCAATCTGGTACTCGGTTTGCTGATACAACTCTGGGTACTCTAAAGCCCCTGACTCAAGCACCAGTTCTGAACTTCGAAACATTCAAAGGGGACAATTGCTCGTTGTGATGACCACGTTTCCAATATCTATCCAGCCAAATCATCCTATTAACATTCATATGTTTTTAGTAATAAAGAAACCTGGGGGTCCCCTGCATTGAGAAACCACCTGCATCAGTAAACGTGGGCCTAAAGTGCGCGCCTGAAGTGGAATGAATCCGATTGTGGGCACATTTGGAAACTGTGCACCAAGAACTTTCATCCCGAAATGATCAGGTATATGAATATAAAATAAAAAGGTACTTTTGCATATATGCAGATAATTTCAGATACATATTCTACAGATCATTCTTCAATAAACCATGATTAGCCACGATCAACCACTTTTGAAACTATTGATTTGGGTTAGCCACTAATAGCTGCCAATAGCCACTTGCCACTGTTACAGTAACCATTATTGATCATGACATTAACATGACAGGGAGGCGTCTCACCCCAGCAGCCGGAGCCGTTTTCAAGCGCGAAGACAGGCTGCAAGCTGGGCCTGGAAAATGCTGGCTGCGGGATTGGCCATTGATTTGGGATAGTTGGTAACAGCCGGATTTCGGTTGTCTATCTTGTTGCCAACTTTTAGTGGTTATTGCCTACTGGTTCTCCATTGGTGATTGTGGTTACTAGGCCTATCTATTGTGGTTATTCTTATGGGTTCTCGTGGTTACCCATTGGTTGATAAACCTATGCCTATGAATGATCGCTGTTGGATACCACGGCCATGTCACCCAGGCCAGTAGTGGTTGCCAGCTAGAAGGCGACCTTCCCCTTCCTGACCCCATAGACACGGCCCAAACCATGAGTTTCAAGGCATTGCTTTCCGTTGGCGGTGTTCCCGCGGAACAATGAGGGATAGTTCTTATTCATGCTGTTGGACTTCACTTTGGCCTTGATGCGAAAACTCGTTTGCATGGCCTCACCAAAGGAAGTGGCATCAAGGGTTTGGCCGTCGTACATCTTGGCAGGCGCCACATCGACCACCCGAAGGGCAAGCCACGTGGGCAACCATGAGACGAGGCACAGCACCCGCTTCATTGCGACTAAAAAAGACAATCAAAGCACTGGACAGCAATGATTGACTTGAACCCGGTGTGCCAAACATGGAAAAACGCTGTGATCCAAGGCAAGGTTGAACACCGCGAACCATTACTTTCATTTCATACGTTGCGCACATTGCCGAATTACCTGATACCTGTGACGATTGAGGGCAGGTTTTCAGAAGTATTCGATTCAAAACTTGAGTTTTCAGATGTTTCCTGTGATTTTCCTGTGAGTAATCTGATTATTAAGTATATATCCTCTGATTTTCCAAATCTGAAAGCTCGAGTCTGAGATGCCCCACAGTTGCCAGCCTGCACTGCTTTCGAACAGTTCCAAAGCAACGCGACCGGACCTAACGAGGCGAAGAAAAATTTCGGCATCCAACTGCTGCGACATGCCATGATGTTGGATGGACAAGTAACTAATAGTGACTGACTGAACTAGTAGCTAGCTATTAGTTAACTAATAGTAACTAATAGTAGCTATTGAACTGAATTGTTGGATGGACTAGTAACTAATAGTAGTAAGAAACGATGATTCAGAACTGCTACTAGTAGCTGCTTAGCTTCTTGTGGCTTGATCATGGCTTTGAATTGGAGATCCAAGCCAGACACAAAATTTGGGAACGCAAAAAAAACACGCATCTTATCCACAAGTAGCGGATGTTTTGCCTTTCAAAATATGGGGGTTCCTACAGTTTGGGTGGAACACCCATGGTCCTTTGCTCCCTCCCAACCACCAGCCAGCTGCTGATGGCAAGGCATAGAAAGGCCCCAGAATCTTGCAAAGAACTTGCTGAGGCTGTGTCGAGTCTTTGATGTTGGGATTGGCACCTTTGTCCTGCGGACGTTTAGTGCAGTTGGGTGACATCTCCAAACAGTCACTGGAGCTTTCACGAATGCCGATATTACAGATTTTTTTCAGCGGCTGAGCCGACGTGATTTGATCATTGGTTCACTGGTGGATTCGGGAAGCCACGACTAACGGAAAAGACGGTGTAAGGATTACCGGTTGGTGGGTTCAATCCTTATGAAAAATAGGCGCAAGTCAATCAACCATTTGTTGATGACGACTAGGGAAACTAAACATGTTTCAAACCACCAGCCAGATTAGAAGTAGAATAGGCATAAGAACATGTCTCTGGCCCAAGGAAATTCCACCAAGAGCAATTGACATCAATTTGACACTGTAATTAGCCCTCGCGATGTATTTGGCATGGGATACCTCATCTCAGATCCATAATTGATTAGCCCCTGGTAGATCTAGTTCTGAGGCCTCTCCCTGATATTTGGGCATGTGAAGGTAACCATTGGTTGACTTGGGGTAGCACTAGTTTGGCACCCAAATCATGCCCATCAGATACAGTGGTAGATCCAGTTCTCAAGAATTCCCGCGCTGTAAGATGTAATGATGGATTACTATATGGTTTACTACCAATTTATTACTGTAAATGCAAAAAAACTGGATGAAAACATATGAAAACTACCCCAAACTCGCTTGAGAAACCAAGCGCCATGTGATGTTTCAATCTCCAGCTGAGCAGGTTCACCAAGCCACGGGTGGATGTTGGTGGCTGCAGCAGCCGCCCCGGGTCCAGCAAGAGCTGCAAGATGCGATGGGTCTTGGGCCCATCCCCCAGCGTTGCAGCACCTGAGGAACGGCTGGATGCCACTGCTGGGTAGATTCAACAAGCTGACATCAACCAGGCAACTCGAGAGTACTCTGGGAGTAACTCTGGAAGTAACAAGCTGATTCAACTCTAGGAGTAACTCTGGGAGTAACTCTGGGCATCCTGTGGACAAGCCCAGTTGCTAGAAATCTATGCAAAAATGCATAAAAACACGATGACGTCGATGGGTGCAACTAGTTTCGGTATTCAAGTCTCACTACAAGCTGCTTGCTGGATGGCACTGGTGCATCCTCGCTCCAAAAACGGGTGCAATTGATGGAATTGAGCTGAAACTCCATAACTTACAACCTATACGTCACCCCATACATGACTGATACATCATCCATACATGACCCAGGCTCATGACTTTTACATGACTTTTACATGAACCTTCATATCTTCATCCCCCATTGGACCACCTTGATCTTTCCACCTTCACGACATGGACTGCTACCAAGTGTCGGTGCAGAGGAGTCGATGGAGCTCCTGCAATGCCCTGGCGCGCAGGCGCGCATCCATGGCTTGGTGAAGGGGTGGATGATCCAGGGCTTGGTGAATGTTTGATGGTGGCTTGGTTAGTTCACCCTTAGTCCCCCTGGTTCCCTTATCATTAACCAGGCAGTTTTTCCCTCTTATTGTTGGTTACTATCCCCCATTAGTTGCTTGGTGAATACTGACCCAGAGCCTATTAGGTCAATGTTTGGTTGATGGTTAACAGTGGTAAACGTTGAGTTGATGGTTGGTTCATGTTTGGTTAACCATGGTTACTGTTGGGTTTATGTTGGGCTAATGTTTGGTTAATGATGATCAAGGTTGATGTCGGGTTGATGGTTGGGTAAATGTTGGGTTAAAGGTTAATAATGGTCAATGATGGTTGATGGTTACATGAATTAAATAATCGTGCTTAAGGGTTAACAATGGTTGCAGACTGGTTGACATGGTTGGTCAATGGGTTAATAATGGTCATGTCGTTGCGCAACCAGGGTTCTCACAAGTGATCCATGGACAGAAGTTTCCACAAAGTGGCAACACGGCAAGAAACCAACCTCATTTTGACATGTTCTCAGAACCCAAAGGACCGATCACCAATGGATAATACCGGATATGAGAATTCGGCAGAACGAATTTCTCAATACCAACCTCAACCAACCACCCACCCTATCCAACATCCCAACATCAACCACCCAACCTAACATCCAACCTAACATCCAACCTAACATCCAACCTAACACCCAACCCATCCAACCCATCCAACCCACCCAACCCACCCAACCCACCCAACCTAACATCCAACCCACCCAACCCAACAGCCATCACCCACCATCCTCCACACCGGGTCACTGAACACATCCCAGGACCCTGTGCCTTGGCTGAGGCACCTTTGGCCAAAAGCTCCTTGACCACCTCCTCGTGCCCTGCCAAACAGGCCTGGCGAAACTGGTGGCCTTGGAATGGATGGATCATGAGTTGGATGCTTGGATGATGATTGGGTGGTTAGATGGTTGGATGATTAGATGGTTGGATGATTAGATGGTTGGATGGTTGGATAGTTGGATGGTTGGAGAATGATTGGATGATTGGATGCGCTATTACTTGTGAAACTAGCAGAATATATGTGGATGACTTGTCTTATTGTTGTCTTGCTAATGTATTTTCTTGATGTGTTCTGTTGCGTTCTTGTTCTTGTTCGTTGGTTTGATTGAATCGGCTAGTCACTACTTAATTTGATTGTTACTTAAGTGGCTAGTTGATTGTCTTGTTCACCTGGTGAGCTGATTGCTTGCTCCACTGGTTGATTGGTCAATGGATCCATCAAGTACCATCAGTTTCAGCGCTGGTGCTGTATCAGTTGGCTCCAGCCGGATCGGTGGAGAGTCTCCGCGTTGGAACACCTCGGACTTTTCACCACAGCCACAGAACTTGGTGAAGTTGGTTGATGCTACCCCCAGGTTGGTTGCCCCTTGGTCCTGTGGTCACCCCTGCCCTTGATGCCACCCCTTGGCTCCCCCTGCTCCCCTGGTGGTTGGCACCCCTTGATTCCCCTTGGTTCCCCTTGGTTCCCTTGGTTGGTCGCCTTGGCTCCCCCGCAACGGGCGCGCAACGGGCGCCTTCTCCAGCGCCGTGGCGCCCAACTCGTCACAGGCGTCCACAGCGTCGCAGGGCAGGGCACACAGCAGCTTCTGAACGCCGGGGACCTGGGGGCGCGCAGCGGAGCTGCCATGGCTATGAGGAGCTTACCATGGCTGTTACCATGGCTGTTACCGTGGCTGTTACCATGGCTTTAGGCTATGCAATGCTATGGTTAACCTAGCCATGGCTGCTGCTATGACTATGGCAAACTATGGCCATGACTATAGCCTAGTTGCCATGGACCTGGCATTGGGTTTAGGCTATGACTATGCTTGGCAGGTTACAGTGTTTTTTGACAAAAAACACATGGGTTGCCAAACAAATGTGTGTTTTTCATTGCTTGTATATGCTTTTATACATGTTTCTATAGGTTCTTCATGCTTTTATGAACATACATGTATTGAATATGCATGCATGCCAAAACGATATGTCTATACATGTCTTATTACTTGTTCAAAAATAAAAACATCTACACTCTTTACATCACCAAAAATGTTAATTCCTTGCGGCTTTGGTGATTATACGTGATGATCATCCTTTCAAATATAACTCTTTACATCACGAAAGTCATTATCATTGCAGGTTTGTCTCTGTCTCCATGGTGTCCATGCCCACGTCACGCGCGGTCGTGGAAATTGCTGGGCCTCCAAGGTGACCCTGCCAGTCTGATAGAAGTTCGACTGATGCACTAATGGTGGCATTGATGAAACGTCTGGGGACTTCTCAGGCCATGGGGAGCTCTCCCAAAATGGATGATTTGAGGGCACCACTATTTTTAGAAACACCCATATTGGCTACTGCTAATGTCACCAATACATAAATGATGGTAGCAAAAATGACACTAAACAATCAGTCATTTGGCATATCGCTACAACAGCAAGAAAATATATGTTCAATCATGTCGTAGATATTAGCGATGTTTCAGAGCAACAAAACAAACATCGGCTTGAAATCAATGAATGATAGCAATACAAAGCTGGGTGGATATGCCAGAATCAGATATGCTTTTGGACCAAACGGGCCGATGTAATGCTAGCACTATCTGGCTATATCATCCGCAATCACATATGATACGAGAGACCAAGCGATATCCAGTAGCAGCATGATACGTAGCAGAAATGGGATGTCCCTAAGGCAATGTCATTTTGAACACTTAAAATGTTTTAATGGGTGCCAGCAGCTCAAAATAGTTTGTCCACCACCTTACAATGCAGCCATCATTGCCCTCTCGCTGCCGGAGGTCATTATCATTATGCGAGACTACTCAGAAAATGCTTCAGGTCACAATTGAGTCTGTTGTGAATTCACCAATACTCGACTTGAAAACTATACTTGACATTTCAACTTTGTTCTTCGACTTCAAATTTCTACACATGTTTCAGGTTGTTCTCAAATAGGACTATTTGCATTTTGATGACCACAACGAGGCCATCCATCAACCCTCGCCTTGCCATGCATTTCCCTTGGCTCTCGAACATTGCCCAGGGAAGCCGCTGAATGCAGCATCAAGAGGGCGGCCTGGGACGGGGCTGTATCTGCATGATCTGACACATGCCTGTTCGTAAGTGGGTGCACCTATGTCTACCTCCACCTCAGCGGTTTTCCAATGAAACCTGGGCACACATACACAAAGAGTTTTGGAGGGGCATACGACATCCTGTTAATATGCGTTGTAGAATGAGCATTTAAACCAACATCAATAGCGACATTCCCTTCCAATCTGAACATCTGAAAACCAATCCCAAACTCGAGGACAGTCCGCTCACCCGTGGCAGGTGAGCATGTACTGAGCCGAGGGCCAAATCACTGGGGTCCCTCTATTCCGGGTGGAAAAATTGAATTGAATAAGCTACTATTTATTGGGATGTTCACCTATAGCACTCTTATAGTGTTGCAATATGCTTGTGATCCATAGCTATGTCGTCTTAACTCAATTGTATATAATCACAACTTAATGCTAGAGGTGAATCAATGATTTTTCGATATGGTGTTGGCACTGCTCACTGACCCTACAAAATGTCACCATTATCCAGTTGTTTTATGTCGAAACTTTGGCACATGAACAATCACTGAATAGAGATGCGTAACACGCAATCGTGTGTTGCTTTCAATACACGGCTACTCGTAGATAGTTCTCGTCTACTTCCCACTGTGAATAAGTAGATAGATCTACACTCATCCAACGTTGCGAGCCCCTGCTGCTTCAGCAACACATCCTAAGCTTACCAAGATTTTGCCACCAAGTAGCTGGTTTCAACTATCGCGATGCACTTGTATACCACACATGAGTCATGATTGCAGCTACAGCTACGTATACGTCGTAAACTTGTAGTGATCCTAGAATAGATGCTGAATATCAGTTGTTGGACCCCAATGCTGGTAACTGTTTGAAATATTGAACACGCATGGGAGATTCAGCATCTGCTCCAGGATAAGATGAGGGCCGCACCAACCAGGACCCTACTTGCTCCAACTTGCACGTAGACGGAGCACCAAGTCTGGGTTCCCCCAACCATGTCTTCAGCTTCGGACCGTGGTACTTTGCCGGCACTTGGACTCTCCTGCAAACGGCACCACAGCGCAGAATTGGGAGCTGCGCATCACCGAAACAGAACTGGAAGATGATGGGTGTGAAGATACCTGGCAGTGGGTCCCCTGTACTCCTGGTCCCCCATCATTAACCAGCTCGTTTTCCCATTATTCTTGTTGATCCCCCATTATTGTTGGTCCATATTGACCCAAAGCCACCTATGGTATGCTGCTATGGTACTGTCCGCTGTTTGTGATGTTTGTGGATCAATGTCTCCACGTCAACAATTTCAGTTGATAACTTATTGATCAATTTACCCATCACATGTGCAAAATATAACATTCTGAATTTATCAAATGTATCCTTGAAGAGATCCTTAACCATCAACTCACCACCAATCAACCACCAATCTGACCAGCAAATAGCCATCAACACTCAATGCAAAACTTCAAGAATCAACAATGGTCAAAGCCAGTTGCTAAATGATTCATCATGAGTGATTTCAACTTGTCATATCTTTTGATATGGTGATTATAATGATTCAAGAATCCTTAGAGTAGATAACTATAGATACCTATTTTACTTATGGTAAATGACTATAGATACCTATGATAGCTGACTACGTTTAGCTCATGACTTCCATCACCGTTTCCTCGGCCGCCCAATAGCCTTGACCGCTTCAGGAAAGGGACGTCTGGAGCCAAGCGGTTGGTGGTGATGGCGCCAGTGGTTCCCGGTGATGGCCGAAGGTTCATGACTGATGATCAACTTGGATGTGCAGCTGGGGTTATAACCATGGTTATAGGCCCTATAAGGTGGCTTATAACCCCTTGAAACCGGGTTATAATCATGGTTAATTATTCATCCTATAAGGTGGCTTGTAACCCCGTGAAACCATGGTTAGTGACCACTTACTGAGTGGAGGTGCACATCCAAGAAGGGCTACAAGGGCTATTGGTTTCAATGGCGGGACCAGGTGGTAGTTTCTCACACTGGTGCCCCAAAGTGATGGTTGGTTACTATAGATGGTTTGTAAAGGATGGTTTGTAAAGGATGATTTGGGGTACCCCTATTTTGAGAAACACCCACATGATTGATGATGGAAAACGGGTCAAGGTTGATGGTGGTGAATGTGGTGAATGAATCATGGTGGATACTGATGTGTCATCCCAAACCGTAGCGACATGCTGCTGGCCGCTACATCCAATCATTTTCTCTGGTACCCTAGCCTGGAAGTGGAACATCTTGGCTCTTTCAGTGGCATGCGACGGGATCCGACTCAATTGAAAAGGCACAAAGGAAGATGCGGCATCAGACACCCTCGGTTTGGAATTTGTGGCGAGGAAAAAAACATATGTCAGACTTGGAAGCAACACTTGTAGGAGACTCCAGTACAGGACTTGTGGACGAAACCTTTGGAAGAATAGCTTGACACAAACTCTTGTGAAACACATGAAAGGCTTTGGGCAGTCACTATTGCAAAGCAATGCTGTAAAACAAAGTCTCAGAAAGAGAGTTGCAAATACCCTTCCAGGACACTCTTGCCAAACACTTATTTCTGTAAGAATTTCTTGGAAGTTACGCTATCAGACACTCCTGTGACTGTGAGGCACGAGTGCGAGCACACTCATGTCCGAGTCTCATGTAAGATATTCTTGCGCACCATACTTAAAGTGCACGTGGTGTTGTAGTGGCGCTTTGGTAGTCTCCTGGTGGTGGTTATTCGTGGTGATGTTGCAGTCAGGGTGATTTTCCGGGCTGCAACACGATCTTATGCGTTCAGCGACTTTTAGGTCTTCGGATTCAGAGTTCGCACACCGACCTCTTGACTGCAATTATTGTACATGAACAAGCAGCAAGACGCCTGACTTGAAAGGTGGCTTGGCATGTAAAGTTTTCATTTTTTGTTTGCCTGTTTTGTTTCACAAGCTTTGCAAACACTTTGGGAATAGACACTCACTCAAGAGAAGTTGTGCGGAGTTTCAAATCGTCGACTCAACGTCTTGCACGTTTGTGGCTGCTGCAAGCCTATCCCAGGGGCCAAATCCCCCGAGAAATCTCGTCGTATAATAGGACTTTGGGTCACTACTGACCGTTACCGACAAATGGGTTCTAGTGGGTGAACATCCCAACAGTTGGACCATTTTCATTAGCTTGCGCTTCGCAAATGCTGGGGGCAGGCTTTCATCTGAAGGAAAATCAAGTGGTCATTGGGGGGATGTGAACAGCCAGGGGTACAAGGTTTTGACCTCAACCACATGTTGACATGGCATTCTGGGGGTCTAACTACATCAATTTACACGTCCAACTGCAAATTTTGCAACCCAAATCCTCCCGAATAACGTGAAAGACAGAGAACTTGACCTATTGCTCACCATGAATGTGTTGTATCCCAGTTAGATCCGCAACGGGATGCTCGCCAGAAGCACAATCCTCATCGCCATTGTTCAGTGCACCACCTGATGCCATCTAAGTCCATAGCATCATAGGCTTAGCCATTATCAATCGACCATTAACGTTTCTCGACGATATTACCAATCCACCATCATTCACCATCGTTCACCATCGTTCACCACAATTCACCATCACAAAAACTATCAACGAGTACTGTAGAATCATTATTGTTATGGTGGTCTCTCAAAATAGGGGTACCCACAAATCATCCGTTTTTAGTCATTAATCATGCATTTATAGGCACTAAACCAGCCATTTGTGGGGTCACTATTTTGAGAACCCCCGTTATAGCCATATCCAATCTACATGCAAGTGTCAACCATGAGCACCCATCGACATGCCCAGCTCCCGCCTTGACTCTGCATGTTCTGCTGTGACTTCATCAACCTGAGTCATTGCCCAGCCAACCTTCAAACTCTGGTTGTTTCTGCAGAAATGGTGTGTTTATGGCAGGTAAGTCGTGGCTCATGATGGTTGATTCTACTAGTCACTCGCTTCTTGCCGCCTGACGATTCTTCCCGCTCACGGTTTGGTCATCATCATCATCACTGTAGATCACGAAGTTAGCAACCATCTCTCATGGGTGGTTTCAACCCCTATGAAAAATATATGCGCAAGTCAACCAACCATTTGTTCATAATTACATTTGGGAAGATCAAACATGTCATTCAAATCGCCAACCAGCTCTAGCCATCAATGGACGGCTGGAGAGACGTAAACCCCTGGCTGTTTGCTGTCTCTGTGTTACCCTGTCGAATCTGGCGATGGAAGATCCACCATGGCATGGACGGCTACTGGAGATGGTACTCCGGGTGGAGCTATCATAACTACCCAAATGTTTGAGCATCACTGTTAGTCACCAGCGATGAATCCACTATTCATCATCATCATCATCATCATCATCATCATCATCATCATCATCATCATGAAACCATGAAACCATCATTAAACATCCGAAAAAGGTAGTATCTAAAGAACCAGCTATTCACCACTACGAATTCACCAGCTATTAACCACTATTAACCATTATTAACCAGCGGTTACTAGCTACTACTAGTGGTTAATAGTGGTTAGTAGCTGGTTAGTAACCATCATTCACCAGCCACTAACCACTACGAGAATCGGTGTAGCAAATGGAGCAGGTCGTGCCAACTACAAGTCCTGGCGGTCACTGCTGCCGATTGTGCCAGCTGACAACGAGAGCAAGGCACGTTGCAGCTGGTGCGAATCGTCAATGTGGGGGTTTCTCAAAATAGGGAGCCCCAAAATGGTTGGTTTATATTACTATAAATGACTGATAGTGGATGATTTTGGGGTACCCCATTTTGAGAAACCACCATGTTGCAATGGCAGAAACAAGCATTTATTGATCAATGAACATCATTGATGATTCACATAGCTGTAAGATCATCAAGGTCCATTTTGTGATGATGGACATCATTGACATCATGGTCAATGATGATTGATCAATGAACGTAATGGACATGAATGATGAAACATTCTCCATTATCAATGAAGTTATTTACTGGTTGGTGGTTTCAACCCCCATAAAAAATGTTGGTCAACCAATCATCTCTTAAGAATGACTAGGGAAAATAAGCAAAATGTCAATCAAACCACCAACCAGATGAGACTGAAACCAACTTACGCCGAAGGAACGTCCAAGGTTAAGCTCTAAACCCACCAATGCGCCTCTAACCAAACCGATCAGGAGCGCACGGTGGGTAAAGGCCGCAGTGGTGCACATCTCATGGGAGATCTATGTCAACAAACCGTCCAAGCTTCATGGTACATCACCAGCTATCGAGCCGGTTAAACTAGTGGTGGCGCAACTTCACAGCTAGATCTCCCATGAACCATCATGAGCCATACATCATCAATCTGAGCCATGAAAGCCATTGCTCAGCATCAACTTCCTATCCCGTTGCTTTGGCGCGCATCTCTTTTGCTCGTGAAGCACTGTTTTGCTTCAGCACTACCCTGAGGCCCGTTTGGCCATCAGGGATCACTAAACCCCTGGTCCTGAACTCTGGAGTCTGCTGTGTGGCTTGGATGCCGTGTTTTATTTTCCGATGTTCACGGTGGTGATTGCTGTGGCTTAGTTACGGGTAGATGTTCTGGTTGGTGGTTGGTCACTACCTCGTCATGAAAAATATGCGCAAGTCAACCAAGCATTTGTTATATAATGATAATTAGGGAAAAATCAAACAGCTTTAAAAACCACCAGCTAGCAGTGGTGATCACAATGCTGCTGGGCGAATAACGGCTGACTGTGGCTCCATCAGGTACCAGTTGGAGGGGTCAATGCTGGGACGTTCTGCAGAAACACATTGCCGCATTTGGCATGTTTGAATGTCGTGGTCGTGAATCACAAAGTTTGTGTACTGAATCAGTTCTGTTGAATGAACTACAAATACACTGAGGAACATACTGGATGTTATTGAATACTTTTGCAGGATATATGTCCATGTCACATGCTCGGAAAGAATCTTCCCATGACTGCAGTTTGGGAATCTCACCATCCTTTCGATCCAAGCACTTCAACGACTCCCAATGATGAGCAGGATCCGGCATGTTCTAACATGTGCACCGCAGCACTTCTCGCTCCGGCACTGCTCTAGTTGCTGCTGACTACAGCATTGGGGTCGGAACAACGAACCAATCATCGCTGGTTAAACTAACTGATGGTGAACTGATGATCAGTGGTAGATCTATGGTTACCACCATTGATCAACGGCAAATCTATGGTTGATCGATGGATAAACGATGGTTATAAAACTAATGGTTTTATTATTATTCAAATTATGGATAACCAAACAATGCCATCAAATAAGACACAAAAGCACGACATCGTCTGGCTAATCATGGCTATCATCTGGCCATTGGTTCCATGCAGCTATTACCATTTCCCATGACAGGGTTATATAGTGGTTCTAATTGGCAAGGTGATGATCATCCTGCAGAATCCAAAGGAGTGGGGCAACCTTTGAGTTCGATCGGAGTAAGAGTTCCCAAGAAGTTGAGTAAGTTAGAAATCACCTATAGCATTGATCTAGTTGACCCAAAGAAATCTTGGTTGATTCACCTATAACAATCTTGAGATGACCGTCGATAACATCAACTAGAGATGTTTGAAACCACTGAACCAAGAAATGAGAAGCTTTGCAAGGCTTCTGCCGACGACCTGTCCAACTAAACATGAGAACAGCTCATCTGTTTCCGGGAGTCATGTTGGATTCGGGAGATTCAGGGGCAGGGTCCCAAAATGATCACTCAGAGGTGTAAGACCTACATGAACCAATCACCCCCGCAAATCCAGAAACAATTTTCCCGGAGAAAATAAAATTGGACCAGCACTGGCATCGTTCACAATTTGATATGCGCGCGTATTTGAAATCAAAGAATACGCGTATAATTTTGTCGATAAATAAACACACATGCGAGTAATCAGGTAATCAATAAACCCAGGTAGGGACGAAAATCTGTTTGGAGAACACTATCCTCAGTCACCAGTGGGTACTAGCTCTGTTTTGCTATGGTACATACATGGCTGTGGGTCAGTTCACCCTTAGTCCCCCTGGTTCCCCCATCATTCACCAGCTCGTTTTCCCTATAGTTTTGTTGGTGACTACTATCTCCCATGAAAGTTGCTTGATTAAAAACTGCTTTCCCATTGCTTTCCCCCTGCGATGAGTTCCTTCGCCTCCCAACCTGCAAGACACCCCGGCGTCAGCAGCTAACCCCACGTCTCAGACCTCCAGAGACAAGCTCCTTCTCATGGGAAAGGTCATACACCGCGCTCCCCCGCGCCCCTTCATCAACTCCACACCGTCCAGTTCCAAGACGTCCACACCATTGTCCTGGAGCTGAGAACAGGGGGACGTAGGGGGATGGGTCAAGCCACCAGCATGGGAAGCTGAACACCCCAATGGTTGGTAACTGGTCATCTATGGGATGGCAACAGCTACATGCCCATGGGCATGCTCTGGCCTGGTTAGCGTGACCAACAACGACCAAGAACAGCTCCACAAAAAACAATGAAAACATTTGCAAGGGAAATTCTACCTCCATAAGGTTTCCGTTAAGTACGATTTCATAGCACGCAATAGTTGGTCGGCTGTGACCTTTATACGGCGAAGCCTGGGATTCGAAATTGTCAAGCTTACACACAGCCTATAGCCTATATCAGTCAATGATCCAGAAATGCATTGGATGAATCAAAACCCTATGGAATCCAGCAAAATTGCCATATCCAACTATGTCAACCATGCAGCTGGCTACACATCTAAACGTGGTATATCAACTGGGTGTGGTGGTTCATCTGCTTGACTTGGAACCAGTGAAGGCACACGGCTGTTCAAAAGCAGAAAGTGACCAAGAAACGTTAGTACGTCCATGGCTGTACCCCCGACCATCCGGGTGTTTCTTAACATAGGATACCCCCAAATCATCCGTCATTAGCCATTTATAAATAGTAATAGACCAAGCGTAACTTTGGGGGCACCCCTATGGCTTGATAAACCAACGTCCAAAAAGTTGCCACAAACAAGAAATCAGTCTGACATTTGATGGCGAACGGACAGTCCGCCACATGGTTGTGGGTCCCCTGTGCCCCTGGTGCATCATCATTGAACAGCAAGTGATGATCCCCCGCGAAATGGATGGTCAATAACTATTGTTGCTTATTGTCCTCCTAATATTGTTGGTTATTAACCATTGTATTCCCAACCTTTAGCCATAGCAGCCATTAACCAAAATTCACTATTTTTGGTTATTGAGAAGTATACGACCCATCATTATTAGTCGGTGATGATCCGCCACATCTAACCATCATTAATTTAATTACGGACCATTTTGGTTGGCCATTTCATACCACTATTGGTGCTTGATTATTTACGTAGCGATGTATCAACCAACTATTAAATGTCACTAATGGCCATTTCCACCCCCTATGCAACAATATGATCCGCCGTTTCATGCTTAAACACTGATCCCTTGCCATATCAGCTTCACATATGGGTGGCTTCGGGAAGCCCGCCTGCAAGTGTGCGATGGTGCGGGTACACCACCTGTATGCAGATCGAGAGGAGAGTTGCCAGATGACTGGCAATACAATTGGCAACTAAAACTACAAAAGCAACTAACTGGTTAATGCTTTAACGAATTTCAAGCACAAGCAACTGTTTATTACGACTACATAAATCTACACAGTTCCTGTTAAGGAAAACGTTAGATTAGGCCAAAATAATTTTTGGTTCAAATAAGAGGGAAAATTGTTTGATTGATCGATGGATTGGTTTATTGAAAAACACTATTTATCGATCGGTTGATTGATTGACTCATGGAAATTTAGATGAACTTTCCTGTAGGTAATGCAATGATTAAATGATTCACTCGGCCTTGTTTGATGCCAATTAAGTGTGCGTCGCGGTTACTCCCCATTGTTTAAAGAAGTCCTTTGGGGGGTTTCACCCACAGCATGGAGGGCGACTAAGACGTTTCAAATTTAACCATTCCTCATTCACCTCTGCCTGAATGCAGGTTTTTGCTTTTTCTTCCAGCAGGCACCGATCTGCAGCAGGCACCTGCAAAACTTTTCTCGACTAAAGAGTCACCCCTCGTGCTGTCCAGAGTGCTGTCAAGACAGGTACACTCTGGCAGATGAAGAAATCTTCTTGTGGCATATAGGACACTGGGTAGTCCACCCTTTTCGCGGGCCTTCCCTTGGAGCGCCTTGAGGCACTGCACACACAGGCAAGCGTGTCCGCAGTGTAACGCGCACTGGATGACTGAAGCCCTGCAGATCAAGCATGTTTCCTCTGGAATCAGGCGCCGCTCTTTTTTTTGTGACATCATGGCGACGTCCACAGCGTCTAGCCGACATAGATCAAAGTGTTCTCTGAACACATGCAAGTGCTCTTCTTCTGTTGCCCCCCCGCATCTTGTTTTGCTGCGCGTTAACATCACAGGTCCTGCAATCGCAAGTGCCCACAAAGCCCTCAAACCCAAAACATTTGCAGCTCTGTCAAAATCTTGCGGCAAGCCTTTGCATAGGGCTCGGGCTGCTTTCTCTTCCTCGTAGTGTCGTACTTTCTTTCGTGAGGGACAGGGCGGCACTTGTCAATGTGGGATTGCAGATGGTATCTCGGCGCAACGAGACCGCCTTTTGGGCAGGCCTGACATTCCTGATTCGCACAGACCATCGAGTACTACAGGGGGATGAAACATGCGTGAACTGTTGCTCCATGTCAACGCAAGTCTGCGTGAAGTCATGCCTTAGTCATGCCTCTTGAGTTTTCTCCCATGTCAACGCGATGAATAGAAGTAGCGGCCAGAAGGATAAAGTCATCTGAAGACCTTGATTTTGTGGTTTGTTGGCCTGCCTTTCAGGTATCAGCACAGATGGTCATTACAAGCACGAAGACCGCTTGGGCAGCTTTCTTTTGTTGCTTGCTCACATAGAAAACAGCCAGAGGCTCGATCTGTGATCTGCGTTAGGCTGCAACGCTTGCACAAACGAACCATCAACAGATTTGAATTCCGTGACATGATGCACAGGATGAAAATTGCGTGTGATGCCTACTGCAAATACAAGAAGCTCGCAACAATGAACAATCTACATAAGTTGTTTCTAAGATTCTAACTGGTTACTTTAGTTGACATAGTTAGCAACCACTGCTGGTAAATGGTTGCAATCACTGATGAATCATAATTTTTAACTCATGTTTGTTACCAAAAAAGTGCTCAACCATAGTACTGCTTAATCATTAGTATGACATTACATCCGGCTAGTTAATGCTGGTTAACCATTCGTACAAAGTGGTTCGTAGTTGCCATTAGTTACCATGGAGGTCATTTGTCATTAGTTAAACATTGGTTCCAAGATAAGCCGTTAGATTTTGTTAGTAGCCATTTGGCTGTGGGTCAAAACCCCGTACCCCTGGTTCCCCTATCATTAACCATTGTTTTCCCTATTATTGTTGGTTATTGTTCACGGTTATTGTTCACCATTATTGGTTAGTTAACATTGACCCATAGCCATTTGTACTAACTGCTTGTTGGCGGTGTGATCCCATACAATCCCATGGCGGTGCTCACTGCTCGACATTCCAATGCCTTGATCACTTCGCGTAAACTTTCAGGGGGCGGAAAGTTGGACGATGGCATCAATGGATTGAGCGCCTCTCTCTCTCTCCATATCTCTCCATAAATACGAATATTGATATAAATATGAATATACATGTATATCTATATATATGTAAACACAAGTGTATATAGATATATATATATATATACATAGTAATCATAAATACATATAAATGCCGCTGATGACGTTGTTCAAGGTGGGTTCTTCACAGCTGATGATTGATCAGCTCAGAAGGTTGGCAATCGATGATGCAGTGAAGGTCTCGCCCATTCGAGGGTACTTTCTGAGTTTTAAGCTGGTGCGAGGATGTGTGATTCACTTGGAAGCATGAAGTGACTCCCAAATTCATCGCTAGCGTGAAGATATGTGGAGATCCAGCTTGTTACCGCAGATTGGTTTCACTTCACAGGGTGCCACTGGAGGGCTGACCGCAGCCTAAACAGTGATGTGTTAAGGCCAAGCTGATGACATGTCCAACCAGAGATAGCCCTGCACCATTCAACATGCTAAACCGCATAAGTATATACTTAACACATGACCAAAACCGCTTGTTGATGACAACTCATTCACCCTCGTAGTATTCTCCAAATTCCCAAGTTCTTTATGAACTATACACAATCTTACATCATGTTACTAAAATTTCACATTAATCATATCTATACATATCTAAGCATAAAGCCATGCCATCCCTTCATCCATCCCCGGCAGGGCACCATCCATGGCATCCCTTCACCAAGGCACTTGTAGGCCACCACGGTGCCGGGCGCCAGGCAGAAGACGTTGGCCGCGTCGTTCCACTGCTCCGTCAGCGCCGCCGCCACATGGGCCTCGGGCGACGGCCACGAGCCTTAGGCGCCGCAGACGAAGAGCGCCTTTTCGATGACGCCTTCGGCCTGCAAGCCCGTCATGGCGTGCCTCGGTAAGGCAGCGAGGTGAGGGTGGATGGATGGATAGATGGATGGATGGATGGATGGATGGATGGATGGATGGATGGATGGATGAGAATAGGGGATGAATGGGGATGAATCATAGCTGGAATCAATGGTTAATAATTGGTCAATGATTAATGATGGTTGATGATGGTTGTAACTATGGTTGATAATGATTGAGAATTGATACTGGGAATGGGAAAGTAATGGTTATAACTATAGTGGATAACTGTTTTGAATGATGGTTGTAATGGTCATAATATGATGTTCATCTATTCACGTTCTAATGGATAACTATTGACAAAGCACCAAGGTTTATGATTGGTGAAAAGAAGCAAGTTGATAATCGGGGGTTTTTGAGGCTCATCTATGGTGGCTAAAATCATAATGGTTTCTACACAGGTATGGTTGGTGAATGTTAGCGAACGAATGTTGACACTAAGGATTGATCATAAAGGTTGTTCAAAAGGAAAGGGTATTATTGACCACTATTATTAATTAACCAGCATTGAAAACCATTGGGGTGAAGAAAAACAACAAATTAAAGCAACAAGAATTGAATCCCGGTTAACATGGGTTAGCAACTTATCAATGGGGTTGAAACACTTCGAAAAAATCTGCATGAAATCAGTGGATTTCGCCCGAAAGCCTGTTCTAACGAACATGGAAACCCATCTTGACTCCCGTAAACAATATGAAACCCACATTAATTAATATCCATTAAAATCCGAATTCATGGAGTACAGCCAGAATTTCCCCACTTGCAGTTGATCTGGTTCAACAAATCATGAGCTGCGTCCGGCCATGGGTGGATTGACCAGCCAAGGACGGGATGAAAGAGCAGCAACCCTCTCTGAGGGTCGTGATATTGTTCCAGACCGCATGTGTGAGCAATGGCTATTTAGGTGGCTACACGTTTATCGACCAGCAACCAAGTCAGCATACATGTTTACATGTTATACATGTGCACATTGGAAAACGGAGGTCCGAACTACAGAAGCTACGCAAGCCTTGCGTACAAGATTGCAACAATGCACAGTTGGTGTATAGAACTTGTACATCAGAATCAAGAACAAATAGCAACAAATGTCTAGTTGGAAAAGGTCATGCAAACAATCTCAACCAAGGCTATTGGGTCTGCAATCATTGAACCAACAACACTCTGTGTGTGTCTGATTGATCATGATCGATAAGCCCCTATTAAAACCTTGATGGTGGTTAACAGGCCCTTTGTATAGGCTTATTAAGCAGCCAGCTTTAGTACTTGGTTCCTATATCTCAGGTAGGGACGGTTGCAGCCAAGGTGAACACTTGGGGTGAGCCCAGCGTTTGCGAACAGCAGCTGGTGATTCGGTGAGGATATCCAGCCAGCACGTGGTGGTTCCTCAAGTCATACTGATCCAAAAGAGGGTTGGCTTATCAATAGGCAATGATTGATATGGGATGATAACTCGGTGTAGCCCTATGACCTGAGAAACCCACATATTGGCCATCCCTGCTTTCTTGATCCTTGGATCTCCTTGGTTCCACTAAAACGATGAAAGATTCCAACGAGGACGACCAGTTCACAAGCAAAGTCTTCGATTTGGCTGTGGGTCAAAACCCTGTACCCCTGGTTCCCCACCATTTACCATTGTTTTCCCTCGTTTTGTTGGTGGAAATCCCCTATTAGTTGGTTGATTAATATTGACCCATAGCCATTTGAAAGCCAAAGGATTCCGGCAAGCAATGTGCATCCATCGCATGGAGTCCAACTATGGGCGGCTGAATAACAGATGAACACGGAACTATTGATCAAGTATGAACTATTGATTGGGAACCCCTAATATGGTTCATGGTTAACTAGGTGCTTAATGGTTAATGGTAGGGGATGATAACCAACAATAGTAGGGGATATACCAGCTATATGGCTATGGGTCAATATTGACCTACCAATAATGGGGGACCATAACCAACCATTCTATAGGTGAAACAATGGTTCAATATGGTTAATGATAAGGGAACCAGGGGTACAGGGTTTTGACTCACAGCCAAGTATGAAGTCCTGAAAAAACAAAAAAAGACTTGGCACAACTTCAGCCACACACTCAAAACAGTTGCGCCGCAGGCACTTGTACTTCTTGGGAGTTGGATCGCCTTTGAAAAGCACCTTTAGTCAGGGAGGAGCCACCAACTGCCCCTGAATCGGTGGATCCACAAATGGTGCCGTGATTTCACTGTGGGTTGACCCATGTGTATTGTACGAATCAAAGTTGTGAACAGTTGCATTGGCAAGGTTGGTTGGGATTTGCCCATCTCAAGGTATCTTGGGACTCTTAGGATGTACTGCATCACAAATTCTGGGGCCATCATTTTGTGATGTTTGCTTGTGAATTTTCGGGCCACATGAGGTCTGAAACCATCTCCGCGTCAATGCCTACTGAGCAATTTGGACTGATACAAAGATCCATCAAGTCCAAATTGATTCTGAGTACATCCCTTTATGTATCTAACCCAAGAGTACTATTGTCTTTCTATCTGACAATCATTACTTGGTTCCTATATCTTCAAATTGATGACACACTTTTTGTATCTATCTGCCTCATTTTCAACCAATCCCGAACAGTTCCTGTCATTTCTGGAGTCCAAGGACAGAAGCCGGGAACCACTGTAGCATCTATGGAATGGTGTGTTCCAGATCTAGTCTGTATATCTATAAATATATATATATATGCTTACTGTCAAATCTATTTATTGAATGCTATTGTCTATGTATGGACATTGGCTTATATGCATGTGAATCTATTATAGCCAACATGTGGCAGTGGGTCAAAACCCTGTAATTACCCCTGGTTCCCCCATGAAGAACCATTGTGTTCCCTATAGAATGGTTGGTTATTATCCCCCAATATTGTTGGTTAGTATTGACCCATAGCCATATAGCTTTTATATCCCCTACTATTGTGGTTATCATCCTCTACCATTAACCATCAAGCACCTAGTTGACCATGAACCATATTAGGGGTTCCCAATCAACAGCATGTACATGTATCAGCATCCCAATCAACCGCATTCGGCTTCCACGCCTCAATGCGGGGAGGTTCCTTGACCCACTCCTCCACGTTCTGCCGTTGGTCGCTGCCCATCTTTTCGTTAAGCCTACAAACGGATCAATGGCAAGCCAGAAACGAACAAACCAGTGATTGGGTGGTACTGTGATACAGCAATGATACAACCAAGAAACCATGAGAACATGACAGCTGCCTGAAAATTGGAGGTTGGATGTTCAAGAGTTTGAAACATAACTAGCTAAGGGGGGGTAACCCAGGTTCACGGGTTTTTCCATGTTGATTGAGATGGGTTATGTATCAAAAAATGTCGTGACACAATGATGTTTTTGTGCAGGAATGTACATATGTCATCGGTACATGTGTGTGTGAGATTGTGTGTGTGGGTCCGCCTGTGTGCGTATACAGTCCGTAAGTGTACTTGCACGAACCTACTTAGCATGTACGCATGCATGGACTCTGTAGGTTAGCATATATAGGATTTTTCATATGTAGGTACATGCATGTAGTCATGAAAGATGAAATCTACAACACAGCACAGTGTCTTGCTCTGACTACTGCAATAAATGTTTGCTCTGCATCTTTCAAGTCTCAAAAAGAACTGGCACCGCTGCTCGGCCATGGAGATTCATGAGCTATCAACCACCTTGCTAGCAGTGGCTTCACTGGACTGCAAGGTACAGGGTGAACCCGGTCATGCAAAACCGGCTGCAACTGCTGCCTGCTGCCTAATTTCCTGTTCCACTGTGATACTCATGCATCGCAGTGGAACACCACATTGGATTTGCTGTCAAAAAACAACACGCAGGGCCTCGATAATCCGGGCAGCTGCCCTCCATAATCCGGGCTGCATCAAATCCCATCATATGAGGCCGAGTATGAGGCATGGCTGCTGCCGCAGCCACTCCTCATACTCGACCTCATATTTTCCTACTTGAACTCATAACTGGACCACGTTCTGTTTTGAATGCAGGACCAGCAAGACACAAATTCCGAGCAATCCTTCTCAAGCGACCGATCCGACTGATCCACTTGCTCATTCCTGATCATCCTCATCTTCTCGAAAATCTTCCATGCGATGCTGCAAGCTTTCTCACTTTCTCAACACAGCACCCAGAAAATCATCATTTCTTGTGATTATGTTGGGTAATTGATGATTTATCGAATGATTTGGTCTGCAAATGAATCATAACAAAGAATAAGTGTAGAAAATGATAACGATTTAAAGATTTGTTGACTCATGTTGACTCATCACTTTTTGACTCAATATTTCTAGACCATTTTGCTGGTCGCAAATATCCGCTGCTTCGGAAGCGGCCGCAGTGGCAGCGATCATTCTGCGAGAGACCAGCTGTCTCCCGTTGAGTTGGAGTTAGCATAGCTTTTGGCAGCTGGGGTTGTTCAGAAAGTGTGGTGCCAAAAAAAATCACAGGGGCTGAGAGGAATCATGACTTGATCATAGGGGTTGATCATAGGGGTGAGTGCCCCCAAGTTATTGCCATTTATAATGAGGAAATTAGGAAATCTCCAATCAGCTCGGGGGTTCTGGGTCATTCTTGGACAAACCAAGCTGGCTGATTGGTGTGATGATCCCCATACTGCTTGGGAATAGTAAAGATATACATAGGATCCATAACCAATTTTGATGTCAACCATTTGTTGAATCATTGTTAAACATCATCAACCATGAATACTCAGCTGTTGCTACTGTTCCCAAGCGACCCACCCTGTTTTTTCCGTTGCTGGTGTACTCCTGAGTCCTTGGAATGGTGACCGGAAAGGCAAGGGAATGGATCAACCGATTGACTTTACGGCTAAATTAGCACCGGTTGATCCAGCTTAATGACTCAGAAAGTTGATCCTAGCGCTGGATCAACTTTCGACTGGTGTTTCAGAAGCCTTTGAGCCTTTAAGCAGAGCTATTCTTCCTCTTTTCCACGGGGTGGTTTGCTGCTTGGCTGGCTTGGCTGGCTGCTGCCAGGCAGCAGATTGGCGCGGCGTGCCACCTCCGCATAGATCTCGGGCTTGGACCAAAAGTATGGCATCGTCAGCACCTGCCAGGTGCGATCCGCTATCTGAGTTGGCACCATCTGTGCTACAGGGCTGGTACCGGTGCATCACATCCCAAGGGCCGCACCATGGGAATTCCCTACGGCCGCTCCAACCCCAGTAACGGCACAGTTTGGCGATCCAGGAAGGTGAACAAGGTGTCCAAGTGCATGAAGGCGCGCTGCTTGGGGATGAAGACCTTTACCTGTGCAGCGATGCAAAACCATGGTTGGATTTTCGATGGTTTCTATGGGGATTCGAGTGGTTCATTCCATGGTTTCTATGGGGATTAGAGTGGTTAATTGAAGGTTAACATAGGGTCCCTGTGATTATTGGGAAACCCGGCCCCAATGTCAAAGCGCGAGCACTATCAACAAGCAGTGGGACCACCTGCAAGGTTCTACCTACGAATGATGGGGAGCAGCGCAACCAACTACTGTACTTGAGCAGTTTGCAGCTGCACAATGCAGCTGCAAGGATGGGTTCTTGTTGGTAAGCCAGGCTCAGAGTTTCGACGCTGCTCATGATTTATACATTTACCATGAGATATAAAGCGATTCTTGGGAACCATTGTTGGCCATTAACCAGAGGCAATAAGTATGAACCATCAATACTCATGTTTCTTCCATATTGTTAGTTGGTATATCTAACTGTTGCTGGCTGATATCAATTCATCTTGACCATTACGAATCCATATGAAACATTGTGAACCGTTGGAATCATGAATATGGATTCGCGATTAACTAGCACGTCTGTCAATACTGACCTGGATGAACTATTTCTATGGGTTCGTGGTTTCAACCCATCTGAAAAATATTAGTCAATCCTTCACTCCCAGCGAAGGGATCCCTTACAGCCCCATATGCATGCCGTATAGGAGATAGTCAAATCTACGGGGAAAATAAACATGTTCAACATGTTTAAGACCACACCGAGCAGCCATTATTGGTGGTTATCTTCTATGTTTCATCACTACTAACCATAGTCAACCATGGAAAAACCCATGGTTTCCCCATACTCAAACTCCCAATTGCTGCTCGCCCGCTGAGCCCCACGGCAACCAAGATGCCACGCGCTGCACTGGCGTGTTTTCCTGAGTTTCGCTGAGCCGCAGTATGCAAGAAACCATGGGCAGAGCTGAGCCGCACCAACCCCCCCAGCCATGGGTTCCGAACCATGGAAACCATGCCGTCCACATTCCCAGCAGCATCTGGTGCCATTCAAGTCTTTGGATCGCGAGTTTTTGTCCGGGTAAACCAGGACTTCAAGAGGGTATGGGTCAAAATGATTGACCCCCAAAATGCCCATGTGTAATGGTTTTTGGGGTACCCAATTTTGACCCACAACCAAGACACTAGAAGGTCTGGTAGTTCAAGTCAGAGAAAGTCAGCTGTCATGATCTTTACATGACTTGTCATCAGATATGGCATAAGATCAATATATAAATAAATAAACACATATATAATCATGTATAATTACAATGGTTTGTCTTTAGTTATGCAAGATCGTGAGGTAGAACGGAGGACTGTCCAAAAGTCACTACTACTTCAGCAGTGTCAACCACCTGGGTACCTACAAGCAACTGTAGAGTTGCAGGGTGGCATAAATCCTCGAGCTTCCTACCAAAGAATGGTTTCCTTTAGGGGATTAGGGGATTAAGGCTATACATAATCCTTAGTACTTCCCACTAAATCCTTGAGGCATAGCATTGATGAAGGGTAGTAGTTGCCACTTGGTGGTCTTCAGACTATCGCAACTATCCCAGGTTCAAAGTTTCGTTCCCCGAGACATCTACATTGAGGATGGGTAAAGGCCCGAAGAAAGCAAGTTCCAAGGTGCCCGGTATTTGTACAGGTATGGATAGGTATAGTAGATCATAATATCAAAAAACACCATAGAAAATCAGAAGCATCCCAGTGAAGTAGCTAATTTATGCCTATTAATTGCTACCAGAAGAATGAATCAGCATAAACTGGCGCATAAATTCGCTACTTCAATCACTGTAAAGTCTCCGCCTAGTCCTCAACCAGCTGCCTTTGACCCAACCCAACACAGTGGAAACTCTGCCACGCTGCGAAGAGGAACTTGGCGAGCTTGTCCGCACCCTTCTCGTTGGTCCGTTGCGACACACCCACCAGCACCGTTTCGCTGTCCGCCACCAAGATATCGCCTCCTGAGAAGCGCGTTTCACTATCAGGAAGTATGACCAACACCCAGCAATAAGGTGGTTACATAGGGTTAAAGGCAGGGGATATGTAACCAAGGCTGCCAAGGCTATTGGATAATTATACATGGTTATTAACCAACATATGCCCGACAATAAGAATATTGGTTAACAAAAGGGGATCATAACACACAATATGTGCCCAACCATCACCCATGAATCTTTATCTTAGGATTGACATGGATGATATTTGTCTCTGTACCAGGCATTAAAAGTTTCCGTAATATCCAAACAGCCATCGTGAACCAAGAGTCAACCGAAATTAACCCACAAGTAGCCATGGGAGCTAATTGACTATCTACCAGCCATCAAGGCCAACTATCCGTTTCTGCTACTGCTCTTGCACAACTCTGTTGCTTATGGGTTGGGGTAGGAGAATGATCAAACAAAAGGAAAAGGGAGCCTCGTAAGGCAACAGACTAGCTGAAATATTTCCATGCCAAAACAATCGATAGAACCACAAATGATGATAGTTTTGGGTTGGTCCGGTCCGGTCTAGTTGAAAATTGATCCATCTTACCATCCAGTGGTTACTTCCTTGACCAAAAAAGACCAGTTACAACTGCTGGGCTTTGGAAGACAGCCACAAGTCCTTCCTTTTTGGGATACGGCAGTGAGTCAAAACCCTGTACCCCTGGTTCCCCTATCATGAACCATTATTGTTGCTTATTATCTCCCATGATTGGTTGGTTAATTTTGACCCATGGCCATACCTTTTCCCCGAAGATTCAGCAGTCACTGCGCAGCATATGTGGCACTTGCGGCGAGCTTGAGCCTCCCCCAGCTCTGGCTGTCCTTCGATCGTGACCTCGGGGTCATCCACCAGACCTTCGTAGACCTTGACGTTCTTCAGGCTGGGATGAAGCCGGAAGATGGCTCGCAGCAAGCGCGATTCTTGGTAACGAATCGGAAAGAACGGCCTGGCGCAGGCTGGGTACAGCCAAGGGCAGCTTGGGAGGATGTTTTGGCAGGGGTGATATATCCATGTTCCGATATCTCCATAAACTTGACTATATTCTGGCTGGTGATTATCCACCATCCCAAAGCTGTTGGTCACCTTGATCATCATCCCCAGGTAGAAAACGAAAGATTCTTTGGAAACCACCAACCAGGATATACCAGCACGGTTGATGGTTTAGGGACACCAAACGAAACATAAACTATAGTTTAGGAACACCAACCTGTATACGTTTTAGATGTTTGTAGTGCATGCTGGATGGAAAAAAACACCCGAAACTGAAGGGGAATGCACATAATTACACTAGCTATAAACATCTAAACCACATCTAAACCATATAATTGCAATAGTTTCGGGGGGTTACTTCACCACAAAATTTGGAATCTTGCACAGCAAGTCAGCACGTTCTGCCTCGCGATGACCACCCATCCTCCAGGCACTGAGAACACGGGGTCGCGCATGAAGAAGAGGTTCCTGAAAGCAGCTGCAAGTCATGGCAGGCGATCCAATCATGATGATCATGATGATGAAAATGATGATGATGGTGATGATGATGATGATGATGATGATGATGATGAGGAGGATGATGATGATGATGATGATGAGGAGGAGGAGGATGATGATGATGATTCATGAATGGTGATTCAGGATGATACTTGATAATGATAATTGGATGGTGGTGGTGATATGATGTAGCGAAGCTAAACGGGTATGACCAATCTAGGAATCAACAAAGGATATCACAAGGACACCCTGGAGACACTCCACAGTTGCAAGATTCTATAATGATAATATTCTCTACATGTGGGAATTCACCTGACCTCATTTTCAACCGAATCAACTTCGTACCTCAGTTTCCTGGTCCCCCCACGCTTTCCTAGCTAAGTATAAGATTTCAAACAACGTGCTCGCAAGTTTGATACCAACACAACACTCTGTTCAGCTGCAAAAAAAGTCATTAAGTCCTCCCAGGTGTGATTTCAAACCTGAAAAATAAGTCAGTGCATTTCCCACGTGTTATTTCAATATCACGCTTAGAAATGTTCCAATTTTGGATGACATCCTCCTCACATCATCCTTCACCAGGTTCGCCAAGTTCTGGCCTGCAACCGGCTACCACCCACAGCCCCAAGCGCCGCGCCGCACTTCGGCCGGGCATCATCAAGGGCGGCTGTTCGAACTGCAGGGACTCCCGGGAGAAGCCGGTGATCAATTGATCCACCTGGGCAAGCGATTCTGCGGCGCAAGCATCAGGTTGGCTAGACGCTAACCAGTAGTTAACTAGTAGTTAATAATGTGCTTAATAACGAGTAGTGTCTAACCGTAGCTACAACTAGTACTTAATAATACTTAATCGCTGCTATACAGTGGCGATTAATAACTAGTAGTTGATAATACCTAATCGCTACTATAGTGCTTGCATAGTATGGTGGGATAACTATAGTATACTGGTAAGTGGTGATACTATAGTAGTGAACACTAGTAGTAAATAACATTACTGTTGATTCACTACTAGATTCTAGTCATTGGTATTCTTCCATAGTAGTGACTTGGTTATTTCGCGCATACTATGTCTATCTACTTGGTGTTAGCTACTAAGCATAGTCGTGATTCCAATGCTAACACCAAGTAGCATACATCAGTATGATGAAGGATTTACCACAGTGAGCATTAACTTTTTGGGACGTGAGCGAATAGCCTCCGTCCTGGTTGTGTTGAAGCTGGCTGCTTTTTTGGGTTTACCAAAGCCTATAGCTACCAGCCATTAATGGCAATGAATCTAGCATCACTAAGCAAACATCATTGACCAGTGTTAAGTGTTCATTGGTTGCTACCCATCATTAGTGAGCCATTGGTAGTACATAAATATGGCAGCGGGTCAAAACCCTGGCACCCCTGGTGAACAGCCTCTTTTTGAATGGTTCGTGGCTTCACTCATCCCATCTCAATATACATTAACAGATCGGAGTAGTCAATTATTGACCCATGATCAACCACCATCAACCATGATCAACCATCAGCACCCAGGATTCACCATGATCAACCACTATCAACCAACAGCAACACCCCTATCCATCAGATGTGTTGGTCTCACGCTGGCTCACTTCACCGCTGCGGCAGGCACTGCGCCTGCAGATTGGCCAAGTTTTGACCGTCTACGAACTCTTTGCCCCAAACGGACTCGAAGAGATCTCTTCGCACCTCCTCTCCTCGATGCTCTGCAAGGCTCAACTGATGGGCATCCCAAAGTGCACACGTCAATCATTAAAGCCAGCGTTAATCCAGGTATGTTGCTGGTTGGATGTTTGAAACCCGGTTGGAGACCTGGTTGGTGGTTTCAATAGCTTTCGATTAGAATGATAAATATCCTAGAAACCAGCAACCAGACCAAATGCTTCTACGCAACCATATCATGAAGGTTGTCCAACGTTTCGTATGTTACAACATGCTACCAAGGTCAAATCACTCCTGGGGGCCGCTCCTGGCCAACCCCCCTTGAAGGCGGCATCGCGCCCTGGCCTCGCTCCCAACCAACAGCCAGCAACATCACTGGGCAAACCACTGGATTTACCATGAGAATCATTCAGAAATCACGACACCATCCACCTCAAGTGGAGGGTTCTCGAAGTTGGGAACCCCAAAAAGAGTTCATTCATGGCCAACCATGGTGATTTGCAACAGAGCAATAAGAATTAGGGGATGTACCCCAACTATCCCCAACTATTATCGCTGGAATTTCTCACTCAAAATCACTGGATGGTGGGGTATCCTCAGCTACTCACCACGACTGCCATCCGGACCCGGCCGTTCCCGGTTCCAAGCTCTTCAGCTGTCCTTGATGGCTGACCTCAATCAGAAGGTCGCGGACATGGACCACCTGCGCTCCTCGTCCCTTCAGCAACGAAGTGAAGTCCCGGTGCTGGGCCTTCCTGGAGGGCCGTGGTGATGGTGGGGGCAGCTGCGATGGTTGGGCTGGGTCACTACCTCCCCAAAACAACAGATTTGGTGGTTTCCCAAGCCATAGGGGACCCAAAAAATGGCTGGTTTATCACTAGAAATGGTTGATATAGGGTGATTTGGGGGTACCCCTATTTGAGAAACCACCAGATGAACAGCTCAACGGCGGGATGACCTGTGAGGTGGTTTTTGTTCGAACAGCTGGGCTACAGGGACCTTGAAACGCAGACATGTCAGCACACAAACCGCTGACTGGGCTGGTATGAGCACATGCAAGAGCTGAGAATGTCTAGTAAGAAAATGTCTAGTAAGAAATCTTCTTAAACACTGGTAAGAAGAATTAAGAAGTCCATTAATCCAAACCACCAATGGTCATGAGCAACCACAGAAATTGCTCGTGATTCGATATGGGTCCTCTGTCAGAGTTTCTTGCAATGCCTATGTACAACGATGCCCTTTACCATAGAATGTCCGTGCCCTGTTATGGGGCCAACCACAAGTAAAGTTGTGCCACGTGCAGTCGCCAAGTGCCAGACTTGTCAACAGCAGAAAGGCTTGGCTACTGCAGGTTCATGATAGTTATGGCAGCCTATAGTTAAGTAATGACACTCAATGATAGTCAAATGATAAATGATGGTGAACTGATGGCTGATCACTGCTGTTGAATAGATGTCATAGTCTAATCCTTGGCTAACGTTCCCAAAAGCATCGCTGGATCATGAGATTTCCCACCAACAGCTCCCAGTTCCACGACGCCCGTGTGTGAAGCCCCACGTCGCACACCCAGCTCCCAGGCTCACGACGTGTGTGAAACCACCCCCTCGCACCCGTGGTGCCGTCGAGCATCAGGTGCACGCGGTTGAAACACTCGTCCACCTTCATGGTATCCAACGTCCAAGGCATCACAGCATCCACCTCCAAGCCTCGACGGCATCGAAGTGGAACGTGTACCATGAACGGCCCGTCTGGTTGGTGGTGCGAACAGCCACCCCGTCATATGCGCAAGTCAACCAACCATTTGTTAACACATACTACTGAAAATGAAAAATGTTTAAAACCAACAATCAGTAGTGGATCGATTGTATGATGGAACAAGAATACAAAGACTAGACTATGCACCGGATATGGGACCATTCTTCAGAAGGTATGTCTAGATGATGCTAGCACATTCTATGATTGTGAATGTTACTCTGATAGTCTGTGTACCATTCTTAGTATCATTGGTTTCGTACGATTAGCCAGATTATTCATGTTACCCGACTACCATGGAGGTGTAATTTCGATGTTTCCTCGCACCTTGAGCACATGACCCAGCACACCCAAATCTGTCAGCAAATCTGGAGATGTAATCTTGCTCATTTTTGTTGCATGTGCTTGGTTATACTCACACCATTACTTGCTTGCTGCATGATTTCTTGTCCAACACAAGTTGGATCAGCAAGATTCGCTCCCAAAGTCAGCAAGTTCATTGACGATCCCACAACGGTTGGTGATCCAACCAGCAATGACCAACACTTGCAAGGTGGGCCCCTGGCAGTTATAAGTTGGCTTATAACCCCTATCACTGGTAGAAATCACCCCAGTTAAGTTAGCTATAAACCAAGTTATAGATGGTTGGGGGCCCACCTTGTGGATCAGCGTCTCGTGCGTTGTTGCAGTTGGTCATCTCAGCGCGGGACCCTCCTGGGACCCATCCTGGGGGACTTCCCGGGGACCGTCGCCTGGCTCATGCACTATAACCAGTTCAAGCCGTCCATGTTCACTCTCCTGGGACCGATGAGGTTCCACGCGTCGAGGTGAGATATGGAAAATGGCAAGGTGTAATAATAGTAATTGGTAGCAGGGTGCTTGATGGCTGATAATCAGCAAAAACTATGTAACCATGATGAACCATCATTCAGCATCACGATGTCTTGCTTGTTCATGATGGTTAATCATGGTTGATAACGGCTGATAATAAGCAAAAAATATGGCACAAAGGGCTGATTTTAGATAATAAGCATACTAACACAATTCATTTTTGATGGATGATAATAATGCTTGATAAGCATAATACGCAATAACAGGGGTTGTCTTTTATCTTTTTGATGGTTGATAATAGGGGATAGTAAGCAATCATAATGGTTAATGGTGGTTAGAAAATGTTAGTGATGGTAGATCCAGTTGAGTTCAATTGTACCACCCACAGTTTACCTCAAATGGCTGGTCATTTATCCTAGGAGGTGGGTTGTTTGTATGGATGTAACATTATACATTTTGAAATATGTTTACATCCAGATATGCATGTATACATCATGTACTTATGTCAATATAGTATTCAGTTCAAGATCTGTTTGCAATCTGTGTATGAATCCATATATACATCAAATGTCTGTTGTTTCTTGAGCGCCAACTGTTTTGATGTCTCAATCAACTCCAGTGTAGCATAGGATTACAGTTGTCATGATACTGACGATGGTATAACAACAGCGCAAGGGCTGCACATCAAAGGCAACTTAAGTATACTCAAGTAATGATACTTGCAAATGTACAAATGGGATGTGTGTGCGCGCGTGAATATGCCGTCCACCTCTGAACTGAATGCACTTAGTTCTGCCCAACATGTTTTCTTTTTGCTAAAAAGTTTTCTCTGATGTTTTCCAGAATAAAATACCTGAGCTAAAATTAATGTCAAAAAGACTCTTGCATAGCACGGCTCCATACGGCTCCTGCAAACCGGCAACTTGTTTGCATATGGTCATCATTCCAGGCAGGCAAACGTACATTTGTCTTGAGATAGAACATGTAAAGTACTCTACCATGGCCAAAAATACTTCGCGAGAAGCTCCTTACTCAAAGGCCACGTCGTTTTTTACAAGCTAGGGTTCATGAGCATGCCGTAGAAACGGAACACATCATCGTTTGGATCTGGCAGATGTGCTTCAAATTGGGATGGCAACATGTCGCCGAGAAACACAGCAGTTCAATCCTCGCTTGCTGCTGTCCTGACCACACGCTCTGAAGACGGGAGAGTGAATGGTTCAATGGTTAATTGAAAAGTTTAACGCTAAAAGCATGTTAAGGCACTAGAATTGAAGATTGCGGCTCAAAGCTACTGCGCATCAATTTGCGACCAGAAAGCTATGACCATTTTTGGAGGCAAACCATCAACTAGGGAACGATCAAAATTTTGAGTCATATTAAGGTTCATCTATTGCGTCACTAGCTGAACCACAGAACAATAGGGGCACTTGCAAGTCATGACTTTCATGGTCAGCGTTGGCTATTGTTACCTCTTAACCGTCATTCCTGTTGCATATGGTGGCTTACCAACCATCAAATTCGGTTAGTGATGATTCTTGGCAGTTGTTGGATCCAATCATAGAGCATACATGGCTGAAATCCAATAAGTTGTGACCGGTTTGTCCAGCAGCAGTGGTGCTCGATCATGGGCCTGAACCACGGCATAGACCGCTTGATTCATGTTTGGATTGCCACATCGTGTTCTATCATCCTGCCAACGAAGGCACGGTCATTATTAGGACTGCCAACCGCAACAGCAGCAACAAATCTCCAGCAACCAACAAACCAACCAACCAACCAAGAAACACATAAGAATCACTAACAATCAGTTTGGAAGCTGACTTGTGACCATATTCATAGGATTTATAGAGGTCAGAACTGGTTCTAACCTACCTGAAATCAAGAACCACTAACAATCAAGTTAGAACCTGATTTATGACCATAGTCATAGGGGTTATAAATGCTTACAAATGGTCAAACCACCAACCAGATAGTTGTTTAACCATAAGTGTGTTGCTTATTACCCCCTATTGTCAACCATTATCAGCGGATATAACCCTATTAACCACAATAATCCTTTATGATTAACCTATATCAACTATTATTAACCCCTTTTAACCACTGTTAACCATGGTTATAAGCACCAACCAGCGGCTAACCTACCTGATCCATGGCTCACCACCCAGCGGTTCACCCAAAGGAAGCCTCCGCGGCTCCCCGACGTTTGAAGAGCTCTGCCACCATGCAGCGCACCGAGCCGCCACCGATGCGCTCCAGCGTGGGGACGTGGGCGGTGACCACTTGATCCACGCAACTCTCCAGGACGCCACGCCTTGGAAGACGTGGCATGGGAAGGGTGGAGATGATCCCCACTAACTGATCCCTATTAACAATTATTAATGGTTCTTGATGGTTTCCTATTAATGGTTAATTATTGATGGTTAATATTAACTATTAATAAATGATAATAACTGATAATAATTATCAACAATGGGAATAAATAGGCCATTACTATTATCAATGGGGTTAATACTTCTTAACCATTAGCAATGAATAAAGCCTATGGTGATGATGAGACAATGGAATTGAGTCCCTATTAGATGACAATGGAACTGATCCCCTATGATTAACCATTAATAGTAATCATTAGTAACCATCATTAGCCATCATTAGTAAATGATTAACTATCGTTGATTCGTAATCAATAGCCATTATAATAACCACTACTAACCACTCTAAAACCAGGACCCACTTACTGTTGCTGGTTTATATTTTAGAGTGTATTATCAACCACCTACAGTGGTTTAGTTGCTGGTTTATAAAACCACTATTCACCACCTACAGCTTTTACATTAACCACTATTAACCACTATTAACCACTATTAACCACTTCTTTTCGAGCAGGTCACCACAGCAGCATATGCACTATTAACCACTATTAACCACCTATAATTAACCACCGATTATTAACCACTATAACTCAGTTCTGCTTGTAGGGAGTCTCTTCCACCCCTCGGGCAACGCCGAGGCGGGCGGCTGGGAGTCGTCTAAGGAGCGCCAGCCCGCGTCAGAGATGGCCAACACGGAGCCCTTGGAGCCCCGGAGCTGAAGGCAGTTGCAGGCGAAGCTTTCCTCAGCAGCTGGGCCAATGAAGTGATGCAACTCATGGTTAACCAGCTGGTGGATAGTTATATATATGGTTAGTTTGCAGTAGATATGGTTAATAGTAACCACCATGGTTGTATGGTTGATGGTTGTTATCTAGCTGGTTAATAGTGGTTGATAAGCAACACTAGTGGATGGTAATGGATGGTAATGGTTGGTAATGGTTAACTAGCTAGTTGGTTACTATTAACCAGCTGGTCAATATAGTTAGCTGGTTAGATATGGTTCATAGGAACCAACTAGCTGGTGAATGGTTCATAGATATGGTAATGCTGGGCCAATGAAGTGATGCTACCATGGTAACAATGGTGAAATGGCGAGTTGGGTCAAGCAGTTAACCAACCAATGGCTGGTTTTAGTGGTTAATAATAGGGGATAACAACTAGAAACTATAGGGGATATACCAGCTATATATGGCGAGTTGGGGCAAGCTCTTAACCATCAAGTTTATGGCTTATAATGACCAACCAAATCATAGGGAAAACAATGGTTAATGATAGGGGAACCAGGGGTACGGGATTTTGACCCACTGCCAAATGGCTATGGGTCAGTATTTGAGTGGTTCATCCATCCCAGGGACCCTGGTAATCTATACCTCTTTGTTTGGTGAAATTGGCGAGTTGGGTCAATACTAACCAACCAACTAATGGGGGATTGCCACCAACAATAATAGTTGGAAAACCATGGTTAATAGGGGGGAACCAGGGGGACTAAGGGTTTTGACCCACTGCCAAATAAGTGGAATAATGATAATAACAATGGCATTTATGGTAATACCAATGGTACTAATGGTTAATGCTGAGGGGTGAGGTTTTTACCATGGTGAATAGGATAAGTGATGTTCATTTAATCTCTGAGAAGATTAGGAGATGAAGAGAACAGCAATGAACTATATTTATGGATAAAAACTAAGTCATGTTATTACAAAATTTACTCTTGACCATAGTCACCACTAATATCAGTATACGAGCAAATCTACTAATATGGAGATTTCTCAAGCCAGTTTGGGGACCGCTCCAAATAGATGGTTTATTACTATAACGGTTGATATACTAGATGATTTGGGGGTACCCCGACTTGAGAAACCATCATATTGATTGTAGACTCGTATCAGGAGCAGTATAGCAGGTACTGTATCATCCTGTGGGCGACCATATCTAACTGCTGTACCTGTCATCAAGTCCGCACCATCACTTTTAGTGGTTACTGTATTATAAACCAGTTGGATAGATGACCACCCCCTACTATTCATTGATATCAACGACAATTGTTGACCCTAGCTCATCATGAACTTGATCATGCTGAGAAGTCAGGCAACCATCCATTTCGGCGGTACACCATCTATAAGCAAAGCATAGCCAGATCGAAAAGACTTTAGAATGTGAAAATGCGCATCTTTAACAAATTCAGTGAGCGACTCATTCTTTCAATTGTTCTAGTGGATGAATTCTTTGAGGAACCGTGAGGCTTGACTGATCAATTCATCACCTTAGGATCATTAATCAAGCTTATAGAGCTTGTAAGGCTTAATAAGATTCACCATCCTGATTGATCAATCTTATTTTCAGCTTGATTGATCATCCATCTGTGCTTAGGATCAATAGGGTTCACCTTAGGTTCATCCATCCTGATTCACCAGCTACCTGTCACGAGCACCTCACGTCACCTTACGAACGAGTCATCACACCTTCAGCACCAGCGCCGCAGCCAAAGCTCCAGCTGCTCCATGGTGACGTTCACGACCACCTGACAGGGCCGGGCACGGGCACAGGTGTCCACCTGGGAGGAGAAGGTCTATGGTGATTACTATGTGGGCTATAGAAACTATGTGGATGAAATGTATCATATAGTAATAGAGAGTTTCTAAATACATCGTTATAAATCTCATAGAATCAATGATAAAATTTAAATGGATCATATCAGAGTTTCTATTGAGCTGTATTTATAATTTATAGTTTATTAAAAATCATGTATAATTCATAGTGCATATCTAAGTTGTTTTTTCATGTGCTTTAGATTATTTCATAATGCTGTTATACTTTATTTGCTTTGTGATGTGGTTTACATACTCCAAGCTAGTCAGAAACTGTTGAGATGTTCACCCACTCATGGCTTTGGTGATGCTTCGTGACCCTCATGGCCACCGAAGTCGCTGGTTCAAACCTGGCCACCAGCAATGCCACCAGCACCATGCCACTATCACCATGCCACCAGCACCTTCATGGTTCGTTTCAACGCATCATAGACTGTCTTGAGTTCCTCTTCATCTGGGATAGCCTGGCAGTGAAGGCAGTTTGGCCGGGGCAAAAACGACGGTGTAGGGCTTAGTCGCTTCAGCCACCCAAAACAACAGCTGGTGGACGTTAGAGAAGATCATGAACGATAGATGTTATGTGGAAATATCATCCAAGAAATGAAGCAATTCCCCGAGGAATGACCAGCTATCACCACCAGTGGACCAGTGGGACCAGTGGAGCAAGTGCCGCAAATCTACAAAGAAAACGCCATTCCTTCGAGTAATGATGTACTGATTTATCCTCTGGTAAACTGACCTATGGTGTCCACTTCCACGTTAGTTGACTGGCGGGGGACCTCATATTGATTCTGGCATTTCCGAATCGGGAATCAGATTGCGTCCGAATCATCTCTGGTCAGGTCAACCATTGAGAAGGAACAGCTGAGCTGCGCTGGCTCCCCAACTTAGCTCGGTGGCTCTAACCCCCCAAGTGCCCCCAGTGACTTGGTCATGGATCACAAATTTGTCATGCCACTATCCTCACCCCGAGCCACCCTGAGCAGGTGCCCCGGTGCCCAGGTGAGCCAAGGATTTGACACAAACCAACAGCTCAGCAGCTCAGCGCTCTGCGGGCTTCTTCCACGTGGGGGGTTCTTCAAATAGGGAACCCCCAAAAAGTGTTGGTTTATTACTACAAATGACAAATGGTCAATAGTGGATGACTTAGGGGTACCCCTATGGCTTGAGAAACCACCACATGGACGAATTATCTTCGGCTTGATGTTTACCCAACGGTTTTTCAGGATGGTTGGTATTGACTCATCCCCATGTAGTACTCTCAACCTTCACTGAAAGGCTTGATTGTGCAGGGGGAAAGGCTCCTCTTGAGCCATCAAGAACTTATCCAAGGGGCTATTTATCATCATGGTCGGTTCAGTAATGGCTATTCCTCAATGGGTTGTAGTGAATCAGCCCCTGTAAGTCAATCCCACATTAGCTAGGGACGTTTTCATGGCTCACTACGGCGCATTTCTCTGTGGTGCACAGCCACGTTTGACAAGGCGCCGATGGGCACAGCACTGCGAAGTTGTTGTTCACCGACATCAGCACCTGAAAGGTGCAGGACTGGGTCACCCTTCCTGGTGGCTGGTCACCAGTGGACCAGTCAAGAAGGCTACGCCTCAAGGGCTTGGCACCACAACTACCAGGCTAGGCACATCCACATCATGAGGGAAACCGGCAGCCGCAGGATGCCGAAGGCCCAGGTACATTGGTGTGATAAATCTCTTCACCGTGTCTGTCCTTGGATGTGAAGCACACCAGGTCGTATCCCATCTCCTGGCGTGGGACCCAGCTGTGAAGAAGGAGCCCACGGACAGGTTGCCTTATGAAATCTCATATTAGCGTGTGTCCGCCGAGTCTTGATGAAACCCTGACCCTGCTTCAAAAAATGAGATTGTATGTTCTTGTTTCTACTGCTTCCTTGATATCATCGAGTTACATGAACTCCCCCCCAAAAAAAAACACCAGCTAGTAGCAGCCAGTTGAAGACCTAAACCGTGCCCCTGATCAACCTGTCGGGCCAAGAATGCCACCCACGTCCCCTGCCTTGGCCCAGATCGTGGCTAAGTTCCGATCTGCTCGTTTCGAGGTGGCGCAGTAGGCCGTTCGATTGTGTCGGTCCAACACCAAGCTGCCTGCAACGTGGACTCGTTGGGTTCGTAAGACTGGCGACAACAACCAGGATCATAGTAAGATCATGATCTTCCCACTCCAAATCCATCTATAACATGATACTTGGGCGGAAAAAATCTGGGATACTAAGATATACACAGATATAGTGTGGCCTAACTCCCATTCTTGACATCACAGATCTTGTTGCCGTAAGCACCAGGGTTTCCGGGGTGGATCCCGCCTGTGCCCTCCAAGGCAACGCCCGACTTGGCCCAAGACGTCAAGTCGTAGATGGGTTCGGCCAACCCAAACTTCCTCGCGCTCGCGGCATCCGAGATGGCATCATACATCGGATGTTTAATCGATGGCGAACATGAGAGATGTCATCATACATATGATGATTGAATGCATGATTATCAAACATTTTAATTTTATATAATGTGATTAGCAGTTTATGGAATAACATCGCATTTAATAATGATTCACATGTTAACATCAATCTAATGGGTGATGTCATTTAGTGGATTTTATATGATTCGCATCCATCCTACATGATTCACATCCATCCTACATGATTCACAGACTTCCACAATTGGATGATCATCATGGACTTCACCAGAAACGATACTTCCACAATGGTGAGGCAAAATTCCAAACACCAACTCATGGCAATCATTCCAGATAAGTACTTTGAGCAATCAAAGATACCATTTTGCACGAACTCAATCTGTGACCGACTATATAAGTAACTAAATATGTTTTGAAATGTTTTAAAAAAGAGCAATTCCCATGTTTAATTACTTGAAAGCAAGATCCGTAGTTACTTAGTACTGTAACAGATTTAGTAAATCAAGATCACGTCACCATGATCTGGTTGATTGGTGGCATAGATCAATGGCAATCCAGCTTAAGTAATCTATCCATATATATACACTAGATCAACCTATATTCTATAAGTAACTGAGTCATACTCAGTCCATTTTATATATTACCTTGGCTTGGTGGCTGTTAGATCGCTAAAAGTCTAATTTTTAGTGGTTGTATGGTAAAATGAATCATAGCCCAAAAAAGCTAAGTTCAGCTAAGTTCACGGCTGCAATCCACCCAGTTGGGTAAACATAGGTGTTTCTCAAGTCATAGGGGTACCCCCAAATCATCCAATACTAGTCATCTATAGTAGTTAGCCAACCATTTCTAGGGGGTCCCTATTCTAAGAAAGTCTCCTGGATCTCTTCCCATGGTGCCGGGCGTCCTTCGCACCGTCTCCACGATGTCCGGCCGGACTTCTGCGGCCCGAGAGGGAACCTTCATGGGATACAGCACCACGCGGCCGTCGCTGTGAGTGGAAAACCAGTTGTTGGGAAAGACTTCATCCTCGGCGCAGCACGAAAAACTGATGAACTTCATTGGGTCGGGAAGAATGATTCATTGATGGGTGGTGGCTGTTAATGGATGGGAAGTTGATGATTAGTTGACGGCTCATGGATGGTGAACGATGGCTGACGATGGTTGACGATGGTTGACGATGGTTGACGATGGTTGATGATGGTTGATGATGGTTGATGATGGTTGATGATGCTTGACGATGGTTGACGATGGTTGACGATGGTTGACAATGGTTGATGATGGTTGATGATGGTTGATGATGGTTGATGATGGTTGATGGTGGTTGATGATGGTTGATGATGGTTGATGATGGTTACAACCAATGGTTTTGATATTCTCTGGGATGGCGATATCTAAGCATAATGAATGATGGGTCGAATAATGGCTATGACACGATGGTTTGGCTGGGAGATCCTTATCATACGTCAACATGCCAACGGCTGGGACGTGACCTCAGGATCGATGAAAGTCAACGACTCATTGTGTTTTCATTATTTTGTATCCCATTCTTACGGTCCGTTTTTGTGCTGATGATATTCTACTTTGTTGGTGCTGATAACAGGTAAAGGATAAACTTGGACAAACCACCTACAGCGTCTGCCACGTTAAGAAGAAATTTAACACAAACAAATTTGACCACCCACTTGAGTAGAAAAAACGACTACTGTTCATCATTGATCATGGTCAACCGCTATTAGCCATCATTAACATTTTTGATCATATTTGTAACTTTATGACTAACGAAGAATTCAATATTACTCTAAAAACAACTTAATGAAAATAACATTAGACTTAAATCATTAAAGGTGACTTTTCGAAAATCATTTGCAAATCATGACCCTCAAGCATGGGGTACCCCCAGCTGAGGATTGGAAATCCTATCTCTCTCGGCAAATTATCGGGGCCAGAGTGTGGTTTTGGAGAGTTTTTGGCACCACCTGGCACAGTGGTTCCACGGTTACAGGTATAGTGGTCGTTTATCTGGTTGGTAGCTATCAATGCCCCGTCACGCAAGTCAATTAGACGCCATCGTGTTCAAAACGGATGGTTGAAACTAAAAACTGTTTGAAACCGCCAACCAGTTGATATGAAATGAAATTTTAGGGGCAAATCGTTTAATTGCATCAACTGATGGCGGCGAATCGAAAATTGCACCCCTGACATACCCGCGGATCCCAGCCCTTTGTGGTTACACCCGCTGGCCATTTTGTGAAATAGAATCTTGGGAGTGACCTGCACACAGAACACATACATACACTACATTCGCCGATGCGTCGAACATCAACTAAATTTGATTGGTGTGCGTTTTTCCCGGGATTCTCAATTGTGATGATCATAGCCTAGACAAGGCGTGAAAACTTGATACATTCGCAAACCTTGATGATCAACCAAGAGCCATCGGCGATTAATTATCATGCCAGAGACCAAGTAATTGGTTGAATAGTTGCCGACGCCACAAAAGTTGGGAGTCTGGCTTTTCAATTGGAAGCAAAATGTCAGCCCTCGCCTTCCAATTTAGGTTGAAATGACATGACAAGCGGATTTGAAACCAAGATAATTAATCAGATAAACTAACTTCATAATCAGAATATTTCACATGCCCGTAGATGTGCAACTCTCTCCTATTCTCCAAACACTACACACATCCAAAGAAAGACTCCAAGCACTTCCTCAGGTTCAAAATCTGAGGTTTCCCTTCCAAGCACGATCATTCTCAGCCACTTGGGCATAGCCAGATAGCACCTCCCCACACCCGCCGCTGCCATGGTTCCGGCAGTCCCTGGGCTTCAGCTGTCAGGACCTCCACCCCTGCGGCTTCCAGAGATGCCACCAGGGACTGCCATTCCTTGGGCTCGTCGGTCAGCGGCTGGCAAATCAACTTGCAACGACATCACGTTGTGATGGGAGTGGTATTGCTAGTGGCAATGGTAGTTGTCAACATGGAATGGTATTGGATGGTATTGGTAGTGGTTGTTCCTATTTCATGTTGACAGCGGTTTGTCTTTCCAGTGATTGCAGGTCTTGTATGGTCTTGTTTATCCACCGAAACAAAGGCCGTGGTATGCCGTCGCTCATTCGTTCTTTTGTCCAAGTATAATCTCAGATCGTTATAAAACAGCCAACACCCCGTCAAGCGGGGAACCACAACATCACGAAGCCGATCATCAACCAGTATTGACCACTCTTAATCCACAGCCGAACCACTACTAACCACCTGCTCAACCACCATCCACCATGGTTGACCCCTGCTAACCAGCACACCAGTGGCATGGCAACTGCGTCCAAGAGTCGGACTGAACCACCTCTTTCAGTTGCTCGGAGCTCATTGGCTCTTCGAGTTGCCCCATGAACTTGTTGTCCTCAACGGCACAGCAGTTTCAAGGACCAACTCGGCACCCTTCAGTTTCAAGGACGAACTCGATAGACACCCTCTCGTAAGGCAACAAGCAGCTAGACCTCATGCAACAAGCGATGGCAATAGGGTAGCAATAGGTGACCCAGCATTGTAGTATATAGATGTCACTGGACATATCGGCGATCCAATGCTATGTTGATTACTAATGGTCGATGGTCATACCTGTGAGTGAAGCTATAGAACAGCTCTCAACTTCTAGACTAGACTAAATGGCTGTGGGTCAAAACCCTGTACCCCTGGTTCCCCTGTTATTAACCATTGTTTCCCTTATCATTGTCGGTTATCATCCCCCATATGGTTGGTTAATATTGACCCATAGCCAAATCAATTTCACTGACTACTCTCAAATGAACAGTAGATCAACTGACTGGTGCTTGGTGGCGTCCCCCACGCCAAGTACCACTTCTTACTGGCGGTAACACCGCTTCTTAGTGGCGTAAGTAACCATGGTTCCTAAGCACCTACCTGCCCTGGGATGATCCAGCAGGTTGTGGCCCTGGCGCTCTCCTGCATGGTTTCCAAATTCGACGTGAAGCCGCAGGGCCTTGGGGATGCGAATGGCCATCAGTTGGTGAAGGGCTAGCAACATGGCTATCTGGCTGGTGGTTGAACCACCCCTATGAAAAATAACAGTCAACCAACCATTTGTTAATGATTACTAGGGATTTTTTTTTTGAAACCACCAACCAGCTATGTTCATTCATACCAAGTTGATGTTTGGACTTTCTTCAACATGCAACCTGTTATCCCTTCTGTGCTTGGGACGTGCATTTTCTTATGTTTTGTGACACATCTCTTTCCAAAGTCCTGGCTGTGGGTCAGCAAGCCAAGGCAACAGATTGGAACGTGCAGATCCAATCTGAACTCAACACATTCTTGCAATGTGAACACCTTGTAGTCTCAGGTTGTGACGATGTGAATCACAGCTATGCCATGCCAGAAATGCATTTTGCATGTCCCCTCCCAATGTCCAGTTCAATGTCCAGTTCTTGAGGCTGAACAACTCTGTTTCCCAAGGATGGTAGGTCCCATCTGCAGGAAACGACGCTAGATCCCATAAGCATCCATAAGCTTGGTTTGCACTTTGTCCATCTTGAATCGTCCTCCCACTGAGTTTGCGGTTGCTTATTGTAACTGCAATAAGTGAAGTTGTAGCTCTTATTTTGTCGAACTAACCATAAATACCAACCAGTTGCAACCGGAGGGATCGTCGTCGGAGTTGTGACCAGAGGGGATTGCCATCTCAGTAGGCATTGGACTTTATTGGCCTCTGCGTGTTTAAGCAAGATCTCTCAGTAAGCATTGGACTTTTTTTGTCCTCACCATAAGGTCCAAGGAATCAACAGGCAACAAGCTCATGAACCAAGGCTTGGAAAGGTTTGAAACTGACCTAATCTGACTCTTCGTTCATGCTGTCGAACTTGCCATAGGCATCAATGACTATACTCGGCTGATGCTTGGAATATCAACCGCCTGCGGAATGGAAGAACTCAGCGCTGGGAAAGCCGTTGGGATTTCCCGCTGGATCGTCGCCAAGGCACTTCACCATAAGGACGCTATCTGCCACATTCCTGGGCCACGGCAGGTAGCTGCACAGGTTCGGTGGATTCACTCCGATTCCCTAACCTCAGCCCGCCCCGCAGGGCACTCCCAACTAGCTGGTGAGGCCCCATCCCGTGACTCCAAGTGTCGCTTCCAGAATGGTCTTCGCTCCAGGTAGCCCTGTCAGCCCGCCATTCAGCCCTCGCGTTCCCCAGGGGGCCAAGCGCCCACTGCGGCGAAGCAGGCCACGGTGCGCCCAGCGCGAAATCCGCGCCACGGCCCTCATGGCCAAGGACCACGGCTGGAGCTCTCTTGCAGAGTGCTATGGGTGGTCACCTGGTGGTCCATGTGGTTACAGGGCTGGTGCCCGCAGTGGATCTATTGCCATGGACGTGCCAGAAAATCAGCGAGTGAACATGCAAAATATGCGCCCTGAGAGAATATGTAGTGATGAAAGGTCGTCCGTGACACTGTATCAGCAATCAGGGTCCTTCGTTCAGTAAAACCTCGGGACTTCGAACTAAAAACGTTGCGCTGGCTAATCACTGGGCTAATTACTGGCAATTTGATATGGATGGCCCCATCATGACCTTTCATGTTCCAACCAGCCATTTGGAATGCCACGGCTGTAGGGACATGACCAATGTATCTCTTGGCTGTCTGCTCATGTCCTTGCTACTCCATGGCTTCTCATGGCTTCTCATGGCTTCTCATGGCTTCTCATGGCTTCACATGGCTGCAGGCAACTGACGGCATGGCAAAAGGTGTTCAACCAGCTGAATACTTGCTTGAAGCCGCAGCCAACCAGCATCCAATCGAATAAGTACGGTTTTTCAGCAATCAAAAAAACACTGAGAAATTGTTGACTGGATACATCTTGACAGCTAAATATTTCTCACCAGGTGATTTGGCATCACTTGAAACCGGGAAAAAAATTCGGTGGTTTCCATGCTCCCCTTGGCCCTTCCGACCCTTCCGGGTAGGTCTGAGCTGCCGGCTGGCTCCAAAGTCACCAGCCTGGGCGGTGGTACCCTGTGGTAAACGACCCTCCGGTAGTCCCTAACCTGGCAATGGATTTTACCATATTTTCTAGTGAAACCCTGGGGAAACCAACAATAAATGCTGGATGTTCCATTGCCAGGTCAGTTTACCAGAGTGTCACCCAAAAGTTACCCTATCAAATTGACGAACTTGACCGTCAGGGATTCCTATCAAAACCCTTTGGTACCCTAGAAATGGAAAATTGCCAGTTTTTGATCGGAATCCCGGGCAAACCAGCTAGAAATGGTGGTAAGTTATCCATGGCAAATCCTTATGCGTTCACCATGAATGACCACATTAATCTTTGTTGGGATGCTCTGTTACCCATTTTTGGATATTTTTGGCTGGTTGGTTCTGACCCATAGCAACACGAACTGGTTGATGAAACACCGTCACAATTAACTTTGGCGTGTGCGAATATCTGCACGGCGCAGCCTGCAACCACACCCGGCACCGATGCCAACTTCACCCCCACGAACCGCAAACAATGAGCCACAACGACCAGCAAGTTGCCCAATTTTCAACTCAGTAGGATACTCAATCGGTTCTTGACAGCACTTTGACAGCGCCGATTTCCGAAAGATCGGATTCTCATTGGAGATGGATCGCAGCGGAGTACACGCTGGGGCGAGGACATGGAGGCCGGCTTTGGGCCTGTGAAACAGGATGTAAAATCTAGGTCACTGGCTGGTTGGTGACACATGGTAGTGCCACCCAATTATTGCTGGCACCATCGTTGGCCACGACTAGCAATTATGACCACTATACATATTATATGAATAAATGAATAGATATTATAGTATATATGTACGTGTGCGCATCTGTTTCGCCCTATTTTGCCTTTGTTTATTGTTCATTGATCGTTAGCAACCATATCATACCATATGGCTGTGGGTCAAAATCCTGTACCCCTGGTTCCCCATCATTAGCCATTGTTTCCCCTATGATTGTTGGTGGAAATCCCCTATTAGTTGGTTGATTAATATTGACCCATAGCCATGTATGGCAACAAAACACTGTTTGACGTCTATGATGTTTATCCACCATTATTGTTGGTTAATATTGACCCAGCTCGCCATATCAGCCTATCAGTGTGGAAGCCTTCTGGACGAAGTGACGAAGGGAGGTTGAAACACGGGAGATTTCGCGCCTGTCCAAAGGTCCCGGTCCCATCATCAGATTACCCTCCGATGGTCACGTAAAATCAAGCATTTCTTGAGCTTTCCAAGGGGTTCACCACGGTGATCATCTAGTTCCAGGTTGCCAAAGGGAGTATATAACTTCAAGAACTGACGGAAAACTACCAATTATCAGCTTTCAGTTCCAAGTATAAATTGATTGATAACCTCAGAGCCATTGATGACTTCAAGTATTATCAAAAAAGGAACATTACCATTTATAAATGCTTCTCAAAAAAATCAACATTTCATTAGCTGATGACTTATAATGCTTATCAATCATGTTATGGATCAAAACCCTTAGTCCCCCTGGTTCCCCTTTCATTAATCATTGTTTTCCCAAAAAAATGTTGATTATTATCCCCCATGAAATTGGTTGGTTAATATTGACCCATAGCGTTATCACAAAAGGAACATTGCCTGTCTCTGACACTGCTTGCTCACCTTGGAGGCACCGTTGATCGCAGCACAGTCACAACTTGGCCCGCCACGGTTTCCATCGCACACAGTCTTTGCGCGCGATGGATCAACTTAATTTGTGTGACGCATGAACTTTCGTTCATATTAAAACAAGAAAAAAAAACGTTAACCTTGCTCCAAAGTGCGGCTTTGCCGGCGGAGCCCCTTCACTTTAAGCAGCTTCCTCCATTTCGTTTTTCCTGAGCGCAGCCAAGAATTGCGGATGGGTGTGGAAAGGCAAGCACGTTTCATAAGAGTCGCGTGTATGTGGGCTGACGAAAATCATGCTTGTCATCAACCATCATTATATGAAAAGCAAGTTGATATAAATATACAACCATCCTGCAGCTGATATAACCACTAGTTCTAATTCCCTATTCTAATACACCCCCATATCCTTGTCTCCGGCTATCTTCATCACCAGTTTTGAAGCTAAGGCAGCAAAGGGTCCACCCATGCTGACATGATGTGAGGGACTGGTCCACCAGTTAGGAAAATTCCCGGCAATGCTTCAAGGAATTGAAATTCAGTGATTGCTGAAACAGGGTGAAACAGGGTGAAACAGCCAGAGTTCAACCAGTGTTCTATCAGATGATTCGCTAGGGTACAGCTGCATTGTCCTTGTGGTGTGGTTTGAAAATGGTTGAAAAGCGAACCAGTCGTTGCACAGTGACAGGCTTCACGGGCATCACCTTGTGACAAAGTAAAAGGACTTTCAGGCCCTTCGGCAAAAGATGACTAAATACCACTAGCCCACCTGACATAAATACGACTCATATGAGTCAATATCACTATAAATATGGCTGTAAATAGTAAACACCATAAAATATCACTTGTTGAGTTTTGGTTCAACTGATGTTCTAACTTATGCTCTCACTTCTGTTCTGACCATCAATGACTCACCAAAAAAAAACAAAAAACTCCAGCTACTCCACCCGCAGCGCGGCCACCTTGGAGCAAACCCATCCTGATGCCCAGCATCTTTCCAGTGTATGATGCCAGCCACGTGAAGACCTGCAGTGCTTGGCCCTGAGCCCTACCCCACCCATCCCATCAGCTGGTTGCCAGCTGCCAACAAGGGGCCAGTCCATCGGTGGCTCCCAATTAACCCCTGTACACCCTTATTCACCATGAGTGTCAGCAATGATTAGTGACTCTTAAGCAGTTCTTAGCCACTGCTCTCCATTGTTACAACCATGATCCGCGAAAAAGAAATGTTGCAACCAGTTCTTAGATGTACTTCCGCATTCAAGTCATGTTAACTACAACCAGTTCACTCCCATAACTCCCACCGTTCGACTCGGGCCCTGGGTGTCGACGACTCGCAGGTGACTCGGCAACGACTCGGGGCGCCTCCTTAGGGTCCACCTTGCCATCTTTGTTGGCGTCCGCAAACTGGACCAAGCCATGAGCCTGGCAACGCATGGCGCGCGCCTGGATGCCATGGTTGCCATTTTCGTCACCAGCGGCCATGCATCCCCCATGAGGCTCTACAAACATCAGGAAAAAGCATGGCTTGCATTGGGAATATGAACTAAAAGGTACTATGAACTCATTGTTGCTACTTGTTACAACCAACCCATCGTTGCTTTCTTGAAGACTCAAATCAACCAAAAACGGAAGGACCAAGTGGACATCGAAACCACTGCTTTCCAAAATCGTCCAAAGTCGACGCATGTTCCCAACCAAACCAAAAGTCGCTGAAATGAATTTCTCGATCAACAGTTCGACCAACATTTCTAAAGGATGGACCTTTAAGGTCAATGTCCGGTGGCCCAGGCACGCCCCGGTCCCAGCACGCGACTGCGGGCACCTCTTCTCGGGTGACTCCTTCGATTCCCAGGGACTCGATGCAGTTGCAGAACTCCTCCGTGCTTAGGGCACCTCCGTGCAGGCGGCGACCGATGGTCCTCACGAATGATGGATGTCGTTCTGCACACGAACATGGAGATCTAATGAGATCTCTATATATATATATATATGTGTGTGTGTGTGCTAAAAAGCAATCATATGTCTCTATTTTCTAATCTATGTGTTTGTTTGTTTATTTGTTGATTTCTTGATTTATGTATTCATGATTGTTTATGCTAATCTGACACTTGCTGGACCCAGCTTAATTCATGTAAATCATCTCAAAAGTCAGCTAGCCAGGTGTACTCTCAGAGAAACCGTCCCTCCAACCACAGTAAACAGTTCTTGTGTCCGTGAGGCAAGCACCAATTTTGGGTCCGACTGCACGCCGTGATGCACGCGACTGGGGTTCACGTTAGGACACTGTGCAAGTTGACAAGTGCTGACACAATGTTGCCAATGGCCTGGGAACTTGAAACAGAACCTGCTCCTATTCCAAGGAGGTCCGCAGGACAGGTGAAACCTCATGGCATTCGCCTCATGGCAACTGCAGTTCCCCCAGGCCTGATTCGTCTGCATCCGCCTGTTCGAAGGCCTTCCGTGCTTCACGGTAGTCAATCTTCGTCTAGGCGTGGCGGGATCAATGGGGAGTTCCAGGAGTGCTGCAGAACCCCCCCTCCAACATGGTGAAGAATCAAATGTTCACCAGTTAACCATCATGTTCCTAGTTAACCACCATTACTAAATCATTCATGCTGGGTGAACGAATCCTGACACCTCGCATTGTCAAGTCTCACTTGGCAGCAGAGTCGAAGCGTCAAAACCACCATTGCTCAATGTTATCTCATCATACTTCATGAAGTGATATGGCTGTGGTTCCCCATCATTAACCATTGTTTTCCCTATAGTTTGTTGGTCATTATCCCCATTAGTTGGTTGGTTAATATTGACCCATAGCCATATGCCAACAGCTGTTCCCTTCTTCTTCCAAAAGAGTGTTCTCCATAGTTACATGCGATTGAAACCAAGAGGTGCGACCTCTCAGATAGGAGCCAAGTCGAAGCGATTTGATTGGGCAGTTGATGGTTTTCGCGGCGGACAGATATGTAACATGAACATATATATATAAATAAATATATACAGTATATATATAACCGTGGGGGGAGACTGGAGGTGGGTGCTGAGCAAACCTGGATCATATATACCGAAGTGAGCATAATGCGTACAAAAATTGCATAGTTGCTTGCGTTTACGTATGCACGTACAGAAAGTAAATAAAGACTTTCAAAATGACACATTGACAATCCAAGACATATGCACATAGATAGAGCACACGTGCATATACACGGCTTGCGGGTTTATACGAACTGTCAGCTCCTGATGAGTGTCGTCCAAGTGGTTTGTTCTGCTCTACCCCTCCCGGCAGCACATGTCTTTGGAGAGCCAGATTTGAATTTCTTCGAGAGGAAAATGATTCTGATCAGGTCACATTAGGTCCACTTATTCTAAGTGGAGCTGTCAGTCACATCCAGCCCAAGCAGAGAGAAGCAAATCAACAACAGTACAAGAGAAAACAAAGAATGCACAACAACAGAGTTCAAGATTTATTTGAACACTAGCAGGGGGGGTGGAGGGTTGAGGCTTTGGGGACTTGGGACTGGGGAACTTGAAAGGGTTTGATTTTACCAGTTTCTTGAAAACAATTCAATAACTGGCGCAGGGGGCAGCCGGGGAAATGCAGACTCACCTCTGAACAGCAAACTCAATGACATGTCCAGTGGAAATCAAAGCGTATTGGCTTTTCTAAGCACAGGTCTTCGTGTAAAATGCTCCTTCTTACATGTTTTATTCGTCAACCCAACATCCATGCCGGACAAACAACAGGAGGCAGAAAGTACCCTTCTCACCATCCAAAACGAAGCCCATCTGGGACGTTCACCATGGATCACACTGGCTGGTTAATGATGCCTGCCGGTTAAGTAGTGGATGGATCTTTACTCATGACCTATTGCGAAAACATGTTTCGTTGAGCATGGCGCGCGGTTCGACCCTGGTCAACGGCTGGTCAAACAAGGTTGATAATTGACAATGGGCGCATTCTAGGTACATCAAAGTAAATAAGTTGATCATAGCCACTTATATAGCTATATCATCCCCCAATATCCAGCTCATTATCCTCCATTATCAACTGGATCTACAGCCAAGCTTGGTTCGCTCGCTGGTGAACTGGCACTCCCAACGGCTCCCCGGTAGAGCCGACTCCAAAGCGGGCGGCCGTTCACGGCTCCCTGCGCCGAGAAGCGAAGGACATCAGCCAGTCATTGGGCACTTCGCCTCGTGATGCCTTGGAGGCCAACATTTACTCGTGGTATGGTGAATGGTTGGCGAATGGTTGGTGAATGGTTAGTTGATGGGAATGAATAGTGGTTAATTAATGCTAGTTAATAGTTAGTTAATGGAGGTTCATTAATTGGTTAGCTGACTAACCATTCATCACAAGTAGTTGACTAGCATTGGTTAGTTAACTAACCATTCATCACTAGACCATTAATTGGTTAGTTAACTAACATTCAGCTAGTTCACTAACTCCATGAACTGGAGTTGGTGAATGGTTTCCGAATAGAGTTGGTGGTTTCTCAAGTCCTAGGGGTACCCCAGTTATCATCCTTTTTGAATAATCTATAGTAATAAAATGGAATCAACCAACCATAACTGTGGGGTCCCCTATTTTGAGAAACCCCCAGTTGATGAATGGTTGACGGAATATATTTGCTGAATGGAAAGGTACAATTAGTGAATGGTTGGTTAATGTCAATATGAATTAGTGAATGCCCTGGCATGCTCCATGGTCATGGTACATTTACCAACATTGACCTATAAAATGACCCGGTTTTGTAGGTAAATATACCATACATGGAGTACCTGGGATGGAGTTTGTAAATGAAAGTAGTTCATGGAAGTAGTTAATGGACTTAGTTAGCGGAGTTTGTTCATGGAAGTAGTTAATGGAAGTAGTTAATGGAGTTAGTGGAAGTGGTCAATGGACTTAGTGAATGTTAAGCTTACTAAATGTTGATGTTGGCTCATGACGGTTATATAATGATGGTTGACTAATGGTTAAATGATAGTCATTTGAAGGTTAATTCACGGAAGAAAGCAGTTAAGGGTGATTTAAAACGCATAAGTCTTGATTGACCAATTAGTCTGGATTACCAATCAACCATTAACTGGTCACAAAGCCGACTTCCATTAAGTTAATTAACCAGCTGAACATTTACCATGTATTAACCATAAAGTAACAATTCACTCACCGTTCAATAACCATCAACTAACCACTAAGCACTTAGATTAAATGATTAAATGAATACTCTTCTCTCTCACATTTGTCTCAAAATGAGCGTGAGACGTTGTCAAGGCCGAGTATTGAATGGCCAATTGATCATTGTAACAGTGAATAATTAATCAATAATCAATAGCCATATAGCCAGTACCAAGCCATCTATATTGATTATAGCCGTATAGCTAATTATTAGATGGCTTGGTACTGGCTATATGATGATCATACAATGGTCAGCTATGCTTAATGGTGATGTAATGGCTAAGTACTTGCTCATTGATTGTATACAATTAATCACCATAGTTGATTACCAGAATGGTAATGGTCACCATAGTTGATGGTTAATAAATCAATTCAATGGTCGTTTAAAAACAGGACTCCTAGAGAGAATACCCCCTGTCGTGGTCCAACTACTCTTAGCTAGTTGATTGTTCTTCGATCCAAAATTGCTAACTTGTCGGACTTGTCAATAGATCTTAAGAGCTATTAACGAACTCCAGCCAGTAGTATCTAACCAGATCACTACTATATGGATATGTGCCAAAATAGTGGTACCCCTAAAACCAATGGTTTCCTAGTGAAATGATGATTTTTTGTTGCGTTATCGGTCACCCAATTTTGGCACATACCCATGTTAATAGCCTGGATATATACCCAATAACGTGGATATTTAGCCTGGAGTATTGGCTATTCAATAGCTATTAATAGCGGGGGTATTCAGATCGTTTCAAGGAGGATCCCAAGCAGCTGTGCCGCTGCACAAAATTCGCTGGGCTGCCAGTTCCTCGCCCTTGATGCCCAGCACATCTTCGATCATCCTAGGGCACTGCCATGTATGGCTGTTAGCGTAGCGACCACTGAAGATTAGCCATGGCCCCAGATTAGCTGTGAAGATTGTAAGCATATGGGTGTTTCTCAAAATGGGGAACCCCCAAAGTTATGGTTGGTTTTTTACTATAAATGGTTATATAATAAAGGATGATAACTGCGGGGTCCCCTATGACTTGAGAAACACCCTTATATCTGCTTCAGATTTGGAAAAAGGCCTGAGTGGTCACCTGGAAAGCATTAGCATCATTCAATCACTGTTTTAGGGGGTTGCTTAATTTGGCTTTATGCTATGCGAGATCGCCAAGATCTACAAAGGCGAAGCACTGCCACTTCTAGTGGTTTGCCCAAAAGAAACATGTTCCTTGGGGGCACATGCCCGCAGTGGCTTTTCGCGGGTACCTTCTTCTGCCAGTCTGGGGGAAAAATTTGCGTTGAGTTTGTTGATCATTGCCAACCAAGCCCACTTAGCAGAATCTGTCATTGCAGTACAGTGTTGGTCTTGATCCTTTTACATCCTGCTATAACCTATATATGCATGAATGCATGAAGCCTCATCCATGACTCAGTTTACCTAGAACACGTCTATCCTCTGTATCCCTTACCCGCTGGTTAGAACCCAACCTCACGCTGCTTAACGAGACTGCAGGGTGGCAGCTACCAGCGTCCCAATTGTCCGCTCCACCAAACCAGAAATGGCTAGTTCCAAGTCCCCAAGGGTGGTAGCCCCATGAATTCGGAGGTATTTTGGAGGTGAGGGAACTCCCAACAGGGACCAACCAGAACACATTTTCCACCCAACACAATGAGCTGCACTAGCTTCCCAGGACTTGATCGAGGAAACCACCAATTCACCTGTGTACTTCATCTAAGGACAAAACCATCGGCATGACTTCCCCCAAGCACTCACCAAAACACCCAACAGTTCTGCTCACCTGAACTAATGATTGGGGAGTGTGTCTGACCTCAACTAACGATCATCCAAAGATTTCACTTTCCGAGCAACTTGTAAGCATAAGGATCAAAGCCCTTCAATTCTGCATGAACCTTGGCAGGGCAGGGGCTTGATTGGTCCCATGATTGATCCAAGCGTTTTTTGTCTTTTTTTAGCGGCCTGATAAGCAAGAACACAAACTTTCACTATGTCAGTTGTATATTTTACTTTGGCGGGATGGGAGTCTTCTGGGTCGACTGTGCCTCCAAATCCGGAGCATCTATTCAGTCGCTTTGAAGCTGGATGGGAAGAGTGGAAGACCGTATCTAACCAGATTCATTTCAAACATGGGCCTTGAATCCATGCCCTGCTAAAGACCAAACGTTCTCCTGCCCACCGTACCTGATGTTCTCAGACCTAAATCCCTTAGCCACATATAGCCACTTCATTCAGAGCAATCTGTCGATTTAGGGGTGTCCGAAAAAGGGGCAACAGCCCAACCATCCTCGAAATAAGCATGTTGCATCGGGGAAAAATTTCACCATGCCTATGGACAACCCCAGGCGATGCTACTCCGGGACCCCAGACGTATGGAAAGAATCCATTGCGAAAACGGCTGGAAGACCAGAAACTCGCATTGGCCTCTGCCCAGTACCTGCTGAAGAGCTGGCAGAAAAACAGTGATCGACATGGATTGATTACTATATTCACTGGCGATATTAGCACGAGAGGTCGCTGGTTTCTATGAATTCATTCCTAACAATTACAATATAATACAATATAATTCAATATAATACAATACATAGATATCAGCAACTAATATACATTTACAATTTACATATATTATAATACAATAATATACAGTACAATATAATACAATACAATCATTCCGTTAAGCATGTGCCTGGGAAAATCAGTGCCAGAGGCACATCACACCCTTCGGTATATAGTAAGTTAACATGTGAAAATATTAGTGTTACGGTATTAACAGAGAAATTCACATTGTTTCACATGATTTTACTAAGGTGTTTGTTATAATTTATGGTATGAACAGAGAAATTCAAAGCAAAGTTCGGAGCCTGGACAAACGCATCCACTCTAAGGGGGCTCAGCCTCCAATCCATGGCGCCGCCCCTGGGCATAACTTTTGATGGCCTATGAAAAATATTAGTCAACCAATCATTTGTCAATAATTACTAGGGAAAATAAAAAATGTTTAAAACCACCAACCAGTAATGTACTCAGGGCAATCAAGTTCATTGAGAGGAAATCATGGCCGCCTTCATACTGGCCAGGTGGCTCCAACGTTGAACCATTGTGATTACAGCATATCTGGTTGGTGTTTCAACCCGTATGAAAAAAACATTAGTTAATCCGGCAACCAGCCCAAATATTGAAGAAAATAAAAAGAAAGATAATGACCACCAACTCACCAACTAAATATAAGAGCTTTGTTGTTTTAAGCAACAAAGAAAAACTGCCGCACATCTGATTGATTTGTTTGAAGGTGGAATGAATGTCTGATCTGTATAGACATGTGTATTCAATCCCTGCTGTCGCCGCTGGATACAACTATGGGTAATAGTGGTTAGTAACCAACCATAGTGGATAGTAATGGTTAATTAGATTTGATTAGTGGGAAAACTTGTTGGTTTATGTATACTGTACTACATGGGTTGTCAATCGGCCAAAAATGCTATTCATGATTGTGCCGACAGAGTCCACGTCAAGGTTTCACGGTTTCATCTTTCTTCCAAGGTGCTCGTACTTGTTCTTGGCGGCATAGGGTCTTCGATTCATCTTTCCAGTCCAATGAGTGCCTTCTTTAATGGGACGTCCATTGTACTCCCCATTGTCCTGGGCTGAGTTCTCGTTGCACTCGCAGCAGCAAGTCGTTGTTTTCGATGCCATGCTGCTAGGTGGTGGGTGAGTTGGGAGCTGAGAAACAACATCATCAACTCAATGGTGGTTGCGGACGACTTGAAGGGTTGCCAGTATCGACCGTGATCAGTGATGATCAGTGATTCATTGGCCATGATTAGTCACACTGGCCATGATTAGTGATGACTAGTGACTAATCATTGGTGAAACACTGTTCATCACCATGATTAGTCACGAATCATCAGCCAAGTACATCGATCAGTGTGAAGCATTCATTGGCCATGGCTAGTCACGACCATGTCACACCGAACCAACAGCTGGGTGAAGGGTCGACAATCACAATCCAACACCTGCTACTTTTCAACCAAAGATTCACCAAGCATGGTGAATTGATTGCAGTTGATGATGGCTAAAGGTGGTTTTACAGCAGTGATGGCTAGTGATGGCTACAAGGTGGTTGATGATGGCTAGTGATGGCTTCAACCAATCAGTTGATGATGGCGAGTGCTGGCTAAAGGTGGTTGACAATGGTTTTACAGCAATGGTTGGTCTGGCAGACGCATAGAATGGATCCAACAATCACGGACACATCCTAGCATAAATGGTGGCCGCCATTAAACCAGTCAAATTTTTATCATGGACAGGGAAGCCTTCGACTTTGTGCACCAACATCAACCGATCATCAACCTGTTGAAACCGGCAGCAAGTTTCTTCGCCGGCCAAGCTTCGTAAAAGCCTGCTCCCACACCTTTCTCAAATGCCTCCTTTTTGGGAGTCAGGAAAGGTCACACAACTCAAAAGGCACACATTTGAAGCGTCGCAATGTCGCTGCCAATTCATAGCGCTACCCCCAGTCAACCAATATTTTCCCTTTCTCCAAGGATCCTTCTTTGGTGCCCGGCGTTCGACCCGTCGACCCGCCACACCCCCTTGCACGCGGTCTCCTTCACAATGCCGTCGGTTCCCTTCGCACTGGTGATAGCATGGTAGGCATGTGAAAGCTCGTGCACAATCACTGCCTGAGCGCGGCTGACGCTGCGGGCTTTGACGAAGCTCAATGCTTCCGTCGGATCTTCAGTGGATGAAATCGTGTTGCTGATAGTTGAAACCATTTCTTGCTGGTTCTAACCATTCATAACCATTCATAATCATTTATAACAGTTTATAATATATATATATATATCCATTTGGAGCCGTTTATAAGCATTTAGAAGCATTCATAAGTATGTAGAACCTACTTATATATAACCATATTATAACCTACTTCAACTCTTTGACCTAGATCATGGTCAAATAGCATCAATCGATAGTCCTTGACCAAAGTGCATTCAGAATTGACCATTTTGATGGCTGGATTAACGATCGATGATAGGATTGTATAACCCTGTTATTAATCCTGTTCTGAAAAACAGTTAAACCTTTTATGGCTGGATATTAGAGGACCGTTTCACCCTGCCATGTGAATAACGCTGTAGGAACGAACTGCTTACGAATCACTTCCTGGTTGATTCTTATGGTAATGAATGTATACCCTCTGGTTTCAATTAACATGGCAATGGAACATCCACCATAGAAATTGCTGCTTTCCTAGGCTAAAATTCGCATGAAATAGCTGCATCACCAGTGATGCAGTGGAGCCTGTCTCAACAGAGGGTCAAGTCTCAGTTGGAGCCCTACAGCCTATCGAATGTGCATTCGTTGACCTGGGAAGCGCAAAAAACAAATCACCACTGGGAGAGCTGAAGCTGCCGATCGCTGGAACCTACGCTTGATGATTGCGTATGAATCATGGCTGTTAGTGATGGTTGTTCATGAAATTCACCATAAGTGATGGAGATTATTATTATTGACTTTTGATGATGTTTGTTAATGATGCTTGTTCATGCAATTCACCATAAGTGATGGAGTACTATCACGTAACCATGATTTCTGTATGCAACTATATATGAGAAGCTGAGTGGACGTCCGTGGCTCCATGTGTATCCTCCATCTTACTTGGATGCCGGGACCGTTAAGGTCATGAGTCAGACTAGCATCTAACAATCAACCCTTCTTGGGGTGTATGAGTGATGCATCTGTTGACAGTGAATCTTACCACCACCACTAAATCTGGTTATCATTGGGTTTCCTGGTCAGAAAAAAACGCTCTTGGGGCGGGTTTGAGGGTAGCCCCAATGCAAAGAGCGGCCTATATTGCCTACCAGGCTGCCAAAGGTTCCAAACGGTTTCGGGCTGTGAAATGCTCCCCATTCAAAAAATTCGCCTCCAAATGGTTGCCCAGCCGGTGTGGCAAACGGAACCACTCGCGCCTTAAAAATCCCATTGTCAATGGCGTAGTCCCCTGAGTGACGCCCCACTCAGCAGGGTGTGAATTCAGATGCCAAGCAGGTGAACGGTCCAGCCGAAGCATCCAGGAATGATTGTCTTAGGTGGGTGTCCTAGGTACAGCTGGTGGTAACTTTCACATGTTCGACTAGTTTTCTTAGTAATTGACTAATTACATAATTGATTGATTAATCAATTAATGAATTAATCTCAATTGAATGTAAATCCACCACTGTTCATGTTATCCTGTTCTCCAGCGGACAATTGTTTCAACTACGCAGGTATTCATAGCTACCATTGGTGATACCTCCCCATCATGGTTGCAGCCACAATCCACTTAAATAAGATGACCAGCGGTTGTTTATGATGGCTGGACCCCTAAGTCCAGGTGTGACCAAGAGGATGCGCTGTCGGGTTCCTGCGCGAACTTGTTGGCGGCTGGCATTTGATTGAAGAACTATGGTTGACCATGGTGAATCCTATGGTTCATACATGTTAATATTATGATTAAGTCTGCGGTGAATACTGTGGTTAATACCATGGGTATAGAAAAACTATTTTTAATCCTGTGGTTGATATGGTTAGCAATGTTGGTGATAGTTTTTCAAACCTTCACTTCGAAGGATTCCTGTCCGATCCAACTCATTCTGGCCGTTACAGCACTGGATCCCACAAGTGTTGTTTGTGTCCATTGAAAAGTCAACACCCCAGGCTGGCCACTGATCGTGTTACCTACCAACATCGACCATGATGCGTTGATGGTTGAACCACCCCGATGAAAAATATGTGTCAACCAACCATTTGTTAATCATTACTACGGAAAATAAAAAATGTCTGAAACCACCAAACTGATTTGATTACTTGATAGAGAAACCACAAACCTTAATCTCGAAAAAATTGTCGATAACCAGAGCTTCCGCATCCAGCACTGTAAACATCTCGTCCGAGATTCTGCATCGGTAGCTCTCGACGCAATGACATTTCAGGGGAGTGTCTCCTAGCGGCCAAGCATGTTTCCAACTTGCATCACTTGACCAAATCCCTGTGCCTGCTTCACCTGTTGATCTGTTGCAACTCCTGCTGAGATTCCCGTTGCTGCCCAAAAGCCGCCGTGCCAAACCCTGGTAGCCCGCTCTAGTAATGACAGGACGCGTGGGACACTCTTGTAAAACACTTTTGTGGGAACCCTCTGGGAGATTCTGGTGATGTTGGACGCTTGTGGGCGCCTTCCGTGGCTCAACCCAGCAGAAAACACCGGCCCTTTCCCACATACCAACACACCTTTCCACCGAAAAAGGCCACCACTCCACAACGCAAAAATCGCCACAACACCGACAACACCGAGGCGCCACCGAGGCGCCACCGAATCACACGACAAACCGCGCCACCGAGGCGCCGATGTGTTGCACCCAGCGAATGCACACCCCCCAAGGGCTAAACCAGAACCCTTCGCAATGCATGCGGGAAAAAACATGAGCATTCTGCAATCAAAAAAAAGGATCCAAAGATATGAGGCATTCTTGAGTATTCTCTCTATCTCTCACTCTCTCTCTCTCTCTCACTCTCTCACTCTCACTCTCTCACTCTCTCACTCTCTCTCACTCTCTCTCTCTCTCTCTCTCTCTCTCACTCTCTCACTCTCTCTCACTCTCTCTCTCTCTCTCTCTCTCGCTCTCTCTCTGAAAACCCGATGTTCAATACACTGACTGCCCATGATCAACCATTCGTAATCTGTGGATTCAATTATCCTGGAACAAAAGCAACAGTCCCTTCCAACCCACCTTCATTATGTTCACAAATTCAATCTCTCGAACTTGCCATGCTCAGAGCATTTCAATGCATTGGATGCAAGGTTCATATAACTGTGTCAACCAAGGCCAGGTAGCCAGCGGGGAAGTACCAGCTGCACATTTGCTGCCATGTTGGAACCAGGGGCCCGCTGCTCAGCTGCCAATTGCCAACTCAGCAGGGCAGATCTACCCAGCTTTTGCAAGGAAAACAACAACGACTGGCGACAAATCTACCGTTGGTTTGCTATCTGCATACTGATCATACTGCAATCTGTATACATTTAAATACATGTATATATACATGCAAATATCATGGAATATATGATGCATGTAACTGCATGTAGATAGATACAATAGAAATTTGAACATGTAGATAACTGGTTGGGGGTTGAACCAGCCCTATGAAAAATATTAGTCAACCAACCAATTGTTAATAACCACTAGGGAAAATTAAAAAAATGTCAATCAAACCACCAACCAGATAGTTGTTTAACTACTATTGTTGCATATTATCCCCTATTATTAACCATGTTCAGTGGCTATAACCCCTATTAACCACCAACCAATAAATACAGGAACCTACAAACCTGTTTCCAAGGCCAGGGCATTCTCGATGCGGCACGCCCATTTCCACCTCCCGGAGGGTCCTTTGTTTTGAAGCCACCCTTGGCTGGCACTTGCGCGCAGCAAGTCGGACCAGCAGCTTGGTGGAAAGTCCATCCATCGTGGAGGGAAACACCGAGTTCCGATAGGGTTTATGTTCATTTACATTGGAAAGTAACTATCATTATGAAAATTGGACAGCTATCATGATTAACTATCATGATAACTATCATGATAACTATCATGATGGAATCACAATGGACTATTTACAATAGGAAATCATGAGAACTACTCCATTTACAATAGGAAAGTTGATAACTGCTCCACTTACAATAGGAAAATGTTGTTCAAGTTTTTTCCATCGTTTTTGTTTGCAGGTACATCGTTGACTAATCATTTCCTTTCATCCTGGTGTTCGCTACAACCTGTTTCTGCTAGGATATGTGCAGATATGTGCCATTCCCCATTGGGTTGGAATTCACACACCGTGGTCTGGAGTTGGAAAAGAATTCACGGACCATGCAAATCGCAAGATGAGCGAAGCCAGCCAATGGTTGCACATGACCCATGAAATCACAGGACTTCAATCACCTGTCACCCATAGTTCACGTAAAATGATACCTGCGTAATGCAGATGTGTCAAGACCTGCAGAAACTGTGAGTCCCGCAACGGTCAACCCAGAAACATGCCAGCCTGTGTGTGTGTGTGTGGCGGTGTGGTTTGTCATGTTTCGGTGTAACTTCTTTATTTTGCACATTTCCCCGACCACTGCGCAAGGCTCGCGCTGCCGCAGAGCGGCTTTTGCTCCAGTGTGTGACCATCCCTCTTCTCGGATTTGTCTCATCCTCAAAATGTCCTCGGCCAAAGGCTGAAACAAATCATTTCCGAAGTTGTTTCTGCAAAGGTAGAGCGGTTGAACCTGCTAAAAGGAAACTACATATTGGTCGCCAAAGATTCTAGGCTTGAAGGGGGTGCTACCATGGAATCGTGCATGCAAAGTAGTGGACCGCAGGCCCATCAAAATGCAAACCACAAAAGAAAACTATGATTCCATGACCCTGTAGACAAGACACAAACATATGTGTGTGTACAAGATCTTGCGCGAGAGAATCTTTGCTTATAGAATGGTACCGTTTCGGTCTTGTAGATGACGTCCCAAAAAAAGCTCTTGCTTTGCTTGATCCAAGCTTTTTCATAGCATTCTTACGTCCCATGCTTGTGCAACCCTGGGATTCTAATTTGGATGCAAACGTAGAGGAAAGCCGTGGAACCAAACCGCCAAACGAACCACGGGCTCACGGAACGGAACATTGGACAAAGCCAAAAACCTGTCAAAAAGGTAACCAGTTTCCGGCGCAAAGTCTTCCAAAAGTGTCCTGAACAGGGCCTTTCCAAGGGGAGGGCAAGCAACAAGGAGGAGCCAGAGGTCAACCCCTAATAGCTCAGCAGTTCTGATCCGAATCCTGCATGAAACCGAACCCAATCCTTCCTGCAAACAGTTTCTGTGACAAGTCCAATATAGCGTGGCTCACATCTAAACTGAATTTAGTTAAGGCTGATATAGGCTGATGATGCTTACACTTCCGAAAAAGGAAATATTTGATGGCTTTACATGAAATGTCTGAACGAATTCCCCAGCAATTATATGATCTTTTGAACATCACGCCCATTTCATGGACTATGATGATCGACAGCCATGCGCCAGGGACTACGAATCCTCAATGAAAATCAAATAGATTCAAATAAAGTGCTTGCAATGGCTACATTGATTTCTGATCACTAGGCATCAGAATGTAGACGATTCCCACTTTACATCAGGCCATGTGATGCTTGAAACTCTTGCAAGCATTCAGTCATTAGATTCCAACTTAAATATGCCTATGGGTCAAAACCCTTTACCCCTGGTTCCCCCATCATTAACCAGTGCTACCCTATGATTGTCGGTGGTTACCCCCCATGAAAGTTGGTTGATTAAAGCCTTGACCCAACTTGCCATATGACTTTGCTGCTAAAATTTCCAACAATCAACAGTCTTGATGGATACACATGTCACACACATACACAATGCCAATAATGGATCAGTCTGCCCAGCCAGTGCGTTTGATCGGATTCTGGGTCGCTGCCCACCCATTGCTGCCCAAGGGCTCTCTTCGTTGAACCAAATGCCCGACTTCTTCTGGTGGATTGATGGAAATTCCCCGCGCAGTGCAGATCCCCAAGTCAAAGGTGGCCGGAAATCAATGAAAGGTTTCATGACAAAAGATATGTAAAAGTTTTACAATACATCTAAGATATGTTGTCAGAATCACCACATGTGCATCCTTCTGGAAATATACATCAAATGATGTAACTATGAAATATGTCAATACTTACAAAAGAACGCTTGATGTACTTACATCAAAATATAAATTGGATACCTATGGTTCATTTGAGTACATCGTAGGTTATTGTATAAGCGCATGGTATGTCTTGGCTCAATATAGACCGTATCAAATGAACCATCAAAAGCGCTTGGGTGGTTCGTCCACTTGGGAACGGCTGACTGGATGTCGGTGGTGGATTGGTTCTGGGGCTTTGGGTTGGGGTTGGGAGGGTAGTTGCAATGCATGTCTACAAGTATGATATGGAATAAGTGTAATAGGAGAAGTACGAAGGTAGTGTACGGAAAGCAGATACTTGCATATGGGTCAATGTAGAAATAGTCTGTAAGTATGATGTTGATAATGTAGATGTATAATGGAAGTCCGCAACATAAGTGAATTGTGACCAATATGAGTTGTTGTACAGGCACAGGGCCGGACACTGGACCTACAAACTTGAGAAAGGGGGACACGAAAGGTAGGCATCACAAGAGAA
>VSDK01027655.1:0-15392 GCA_009767595.1 Symbiodinium kawagutii
GATGAGAATGGACAAAAGTTTGGGATGAGAATGGGATGAGAATGGGTTGAGGTAGCCCCGAACAGCCTCCCTACACATCCCTACACCACATTCGCAAATTTTGCTGCAGCAAGGTTTGAATACACAACGCGTATGGCACAGCTCAGCACTTTGAACTAACACCAACACAGGGTTGACCTGCAAGGAGCGTCACGCTGACATTCATTTCTCTGGCTTGTGTGCAGAACCCAAAGCTGCACATCTGCCCATGCAACAAAGAGAAACACGAAGAGCAAAACACGTACACACATGTACCATGTACATCCATGTACTGCATACTGGAGATTCTAATTGAGAGAACACTGAACCTGGAGTACTGCATGGCACGCGGCGCGGAACTCTCTCCAGAAGATGTAATGTCTGTGTTCTTTTGAACAGTATTGATGGGTCCTCACTCAATTCAACGTCATAACACCATGAGATACCCCCCTAGAAAAACACCCACGCACAAATATATATATATATATATAAATACAATATACATCTGCACACATAGATATATACACGCACACAAACAAAAACAAACGCATCTTCTCCTCCAATTCCTCCGCCAAGTGTTGATTCTGCAACTCGAGGCGTTCCACTCTTGACCTTGTGGCGTCACTTTTCCCGAGCACGTGGTTCCAAGCGCTTGAGCAAACGCTATTTCTGGATGCGTCACACTGCCATCAGCATCTGTCATTCATGGCACTACCATATACTACCATTAAACGCCAATGTAGTGATAATGTGTTTTTGAGGACATCAGCATCTCAAAGCCCTGACTGGAATGATCCTCTTGGGCTGGATCCCAACTTCTCTGGGAGCCCCCAAGGTGGATCTGGATCACATTCCAATTCGACGACTTTCAGATCACTCAGAATTGCCCGTGCTCCAATATGACATAACATTTATTCATATATATTCATCTTTCCTTGGAATTTCGGTAGACCGAGAACATATAGTCATTTATCCCACCGGGAAGCCCTCTGACGGACTCTGACGGTTGGAATTCCCTCGAAAGAATCTCATTGTAGCTTGCCTTTGTGAAGCGATATTGAATCAGCAAAGAAATCAAATACTTTGTTTCCAGCAACAAACTTTCCATTTCCGTTCCATCGCATGGGAGGCAATCTGTAGTTGTCATCCTGACAAATGATGAGAAACAGAATGTATGTAACATTGGGCATGCATGTTGTGTATATCACCGCATACCTGAGAATCCTGAGCACATATGGGTAAAACGTATGAACCGGAAGTCGATACCTTCTTCTTCTGGCACATGTTTCCACCTGCTCCACTCCATCTACTCACTGCTTCACTTCCGGATTGCATCGGATTGCTCGAGTTTCTCACTTGTTAGTCCTGTTATTCACTTTTTATTTTCGCATGTTAGTTTGCCACTGCACTTCATGACTCCTCTTTCCTCGATCTCAGAATTAATGCTGAAGTCAACACCCCTGGCCAGAAACCCTAAACGCGAAGCTCCTATGTGGGCGAGCTGCACGCTTTGGGCATCATTGTACCCAGAGATATGCCCTTTATTTAAACTTTATATGCCCTTTATTTCTTTTTATTTCTTTTATTTGACACATTTTGACGTTTCATCTAGGGACTTACATATGCTTACATTCTGACGCTGTTGGGACGCTCTGACACAGGGTCCGAATCCTGCGCTTGGCAAACTGTCTTGGGTATCAAAAAACAACGGACATCAACGGACATCACATCTTCCAACTCTTGTCCTCATGTGTAGCCTGGCATTCGACATGCGGCCTGCCATATTTTCCGACACAATCACGCACGAGTGATACAGATTCTGAATAGTTGGTCCGACCTGTACGCTGACATGCATACAATCATTGACATATAGTTACCAATCATTTCCATGTATGGACTCACCTATATATCTTTGGCATTTTTCCTCACCAAAGCACTAAAAATATCTAAAAATTGTTCTGGAACTGAACTGACTCTATAGGTTCACAATCACAAAGGTGACACGGCGGCACATCACGAGAAGTTGCAAAGCCATGAAGACAAACCGCGAAGCGGAAACACAGGATGACAAGTTGATGACAAGGAGGAGATAGCACCGACAATCAAATCTCGAGACCCTCACCTGACCAATTTGGAGAGAAATTCTGCATCACATTTCTCTGAGCTTCTGACAGGGATTGCTTGTCCATTTCCCAAGCCTCATCACCTGCGCTGAAAGGCGGAGAATCAAAGCCGACTCTCTCTGTATTAATTTGTAAACTGAACACATCTGAATACTATATGATTTGATCTAAAATGATGTAAACTAATTTGTAATCAAACTATCCAAGTGCAAATTCTGGAAAACCTCTGTTCCATAAGCCAGTCCCCTTCGTAGTCTTCGAGAATATGTGGCCCAGTTGAGCTTGAGGGACAACATTGATGCATCACTTCGTTGCAAACTGACATGCTGGACAATGCTGGACCATGCTGGCAAGAACTGGCATGCGTCATGACGCCTTGATCAGCCTTGGCTCCTTCTTGTGCTTCCTCCTGAGCCAATCAAAAACACCAAATCAAAAGACCATGCATCATTTAACCTGCGCCGTCCTCCCAAAGAACCTGTTTCCTAGACCTTGGAACCTGAGAAGTTGAGCCAAGAGCTATCGCTGAGAGCCTCGTCCGAGGCTGCCAATAGTTCGTCCAAGCAAGATTTGAAGAATAAGAAAATTCAAAAAACAGGTTGAAAATCAAAAACAAACCGAGAATCAAATCTTGTTCTCAAGGCTTCCTCTTCTGCTAGGTTCTCCTGAGCTCCAACAACTATATAATGCCGATTTCCTGAAAGTTTTCTGGTCAAGTTTGTGATCAGCTTCAATAGCCGCATATGCAACAACTTGCGTAAACACTGGAAGAGATGGATGAAATCGAACAAATTTTGTAAGCAAGGCATAGAAGTTATTATTCTTCACTGCTCAAGCAAAAGACTGGCAGCATATGATGTGTGTTGCGGAATTCTCTCCACCATTGACTTGAGTCCCAGGGCGGCTGCAGGATAGCTAAATGATGCTCATCATCATCATCATCATCATCATCATCATCATCATCATCATAATTTGGGATGAAGGAACATGAGAGATGATTTTGTAAGGCTGGGTGATAGTGAATAACTGGAGGCCCAGGCGGTGGTGAACAAGAGCTTGAAGGGAGAAGTTGAGTCAGGGAAGTGGATTGGGATTTTGCCGCTCTGCCAAAGGTTTGAATAAACTCCAGCTGTATGCTCGGCATCCTCCTGGTATGCTTCTTCTTCGTGTGTATGTGTGTGTATGCTTCTTATTTCGTGTGTTTTTGCAGGCTTCTTTGTATGCTTCTAATACCTCCTGACTCCTAACTATGTTTCTTTTCATTTCCTTCTCTACTTCTCTGCTTGAAATGAGGACGGACGATGTTGTTCGATTACATCACCGGCTTAGAGGGACCAGGACGACAAGGGGAAGTCCGCGACTTACAAGGCATGGCCAAGGACCTTACGACATCTTCCGACCGGAAGGGGAGTGCGAAGAGACAGTGTAGACTCAGCTGTACCGCTACAGCTGAGGAATACAAGGCACTCGTTCGATGCTTGGGGTTTTCATGGGTTTGCATGCATAGTGCAGTAGTCTCACTTTCAGAGACAATGGGAACCAAAAGGTGGGGGCCCTCACTTCTCATGAAGGATTTGTCGTCTCTTGTCTGCATCTAAGTTGCTTGACCGTAGCGAGCAACGTTTTGCAGCTGTACCTGTTTCTGCTCCAACTGCACTTGCACGTCTGCCAGGGTCTGTCGTAAAGTGCTCGCCTGAAAACAATGTGCGATGACAACATCGCTACACCGGTCCTACACCTGGCACGATGCAAACACTTCCTTTGAAGTTTGTTGCATTTTGGAAGTTGTGGATAGTAACACGTTGTTACTATTTGCTACTTACCACTCTGATAAAATCAGATTGTCAGACTCTTCTGTTGAACAGTCCTTGATGAGCATGTTCAATTGGTACACTGAATGCTTATTTGGGCACTCTTTGCACCGGGCTGGAGCGAGCGATGTCCATTTGACTGAAATCATTGTAGATAAGTGAAGCACATTTGACAAAGTTCGTTGAACAACAAACATCATACCACGAATGCACCATGTTGTCATGAAAGAATGTTGGCAATGTTCTAAATCTTGTTCTACATCTCCAGTATTCAATCTATTCGTATCTTATCCTATTTATCCATATCTATTATTATCATTTACTATCTAATCACTATCTAATCACTATCTATTTTATCCATATCTCAGCTTTCTATTAATCGGCCTCAGGAACAGCTCCAAGTCCAAACGGCTCCATAGCGACGGTTGCGCTTTGCATCTCTTTGAACACACTCTAAATCTCTGCGTTTTATACCAAAAACAATTAATTGCACATGTAACATGGATTTACATGGTAATTCTTTGCGAAACTGCGCGCTTGATCCAACTTTTTTGCGTTTTCTGGCTGTTTCCATTGTATCGCTTGCATTTGCCATGCTGTTCTTGAATGGAAAACAATTCTAAACCGATGCCACTGCTGGGAGCGAAATGGAGCGACCCACCATGCAGTGTGCAAACGACCTGGCCTCTCAAACAGAGCAATCTCAAGGGACACAAATGGACACAGAATGTTCCTTTGCGCATGTTGCCGGCACACTTCACATGAAAATATGATCCCGTACGCCAACAATAAGTCATAATAAATCCGTCTAGAAACATTTGAATCGACTTCTGATTTGCCGCAGCACGTGCAATCAACCTGCAATTTCATCATGCTGAACCACTTGGGGCTCGGAATGGCAGTGCATTTGTTTTCCGCGTTGCTAGCCTGGTAGTTCCAAACCATTAATTAATTTTAACATACATTTTGCCTTCAGTCGTTTCGCCACGGTTCATTTTCGGCCGTTTCACTTCTGATAACATTGGAGAACCACTGCACTTCCAAGGGCAAGAACGGTGTGGAAAACCATGGAGCTCTTCATGTGATTTTGTTGCGAAAATAATGAAGTGCGAGACTATCGAGGTGTCAACATCTGTCCACAAACTGGCTGACCAGCTATACACGACTCTTCGGTGCACAAGAATGGTCAGAACTTGCAAGGATCTATATACATTGGAGAACAAACTTGACAGAAACGCACGCTTCGAATAAAATGGAATCAACATTGCACTTTCCTGAAAAACTGCGAACACGGCCAATATACCAGGTCACCATTGGGTCAGAACCGTAAACAAAATGAAACCAATTAGGATACAGCGAAATCAAGGTATAGTATTGCATGTTCACATGTTTCAATGCACATCAATGCACATTATGACTTCATACTTTTTAATCTGTTCAAAGATTTGCACAGAAGCAACATATGCATGTATGTAAATATATATAAATATCATTTAATATGTTTATATATTGATCTATTTCAAAATATATTCCTGTATAAAGCTATATATATATATATATGTGTACGTGGACAGGTGATGAAAAGTGATGAAACTTGTGGGTTGGAGGGTCACTTCAGCGGCCAAAAATGGATTCGCTGATGCCTTTTGGCATCCCGAGAGCTGCCGAGACACTAATGCTATCCCTGCCGTCAGTGGGCACTCAGAACTGGGGCGTCACCTCAGAAAATCAAAATCTAACCCTGTCCATGTCGCGCTATGATCAAACTGTGGCCTTGCAAAACAGCACTTCTCCTAGGTCAGACCCTTCGAGGTGTGTGTTTGTGTGTGTGTGTGTGTTTTTTTTTTCCGGTGGCAGCACAGTAAACGTGCCTGCCAGTTTGATGGAAGTTTGCTTGTGTGCAACGCGATGGGAAAAACCCGAAGGCTTGTTGCAACCTGTGCCCAAACACGAACAAACTCAATTATACGCCACACCTTCTACATCGTTTTACGCAAACTTTTTGCACCAACAAGCTTTGACACCAACAAGTTATTCCACCCAGCTTTTGCACTAACAAGCTTTTACGCCGCTTGAACTGCAAATTTCATACAAGGCACTCCCCCCGAGACACCCTGCCGTCCGGTCATGATGAGGCCAGCGGGATAGCCACAGGCTATGAATAAAAACACACTGAAATTCGGAAGCAAAACAAATAAAGCATAACAAAGAGGCAAAACAAATAAAGCATAACAAAGAGGCAAAACAAATCCCAGTACATGGAAACATGTCGAAACCTTACAGAGGAAGAATGACAAAGTCTGTCAGAAGCATTAAAAGGAAATAAAAGAACAAACACATCAGAACAACGAAAATCACAAAACACAAAAACGATGTGATTTTGTTTCTTGCACTTCTTTACTCATGGCTGTCTCTCAACATGATAATATGCCTGCTTCAGGGGTTGCGCCCACTTGGCAGACGAGTGACACTGTATTGGCATGGGACGGTGACAGCTGGCTGCATTACTGGAGTTGCAGCGGGCGCCTGAAGTTTGCCAAAGCGGGAATCAGGACCGGATCACTACAAGCCGTACGACCACCTGCGTAGTATCTTCTGGTCAACTTTCCACCATTTGTACTATATGAAGACATGTGAAGACATGCTTCAATTCAACCAACTTTAAACATGTTCACAATATTCAACAACTACAATAAACAAGCACTCAGGCGCTGCGACAGTTCATACCATCCAGGACAAGTTGAAACACTTTGTTCAGAGAATCGCTAAAGCTACCGGGTAAGTTGGAACCTGAAATACTCAAGGGTGGCTGAATTCAACAAAGATTTGTGGAAGGAACCAATGATAAGGGAAGTATGGGATACCTGGAGCAATAGGGTTGTGGAACAGGATGTCCACTCAAGGAGGGAAAATGAAGGGACAAAACAGCAACCACGAACAGCAGCAGTAGATTCAACAACTTCAACAACAGTTCAGTGCCTGGAAAACTTGTTGTCCGATTTGTTGCCCGTATGCCTGCAGGTCGTTGACGAAGTGTGAGATACGGAACACACTGAAATTGGGACTTTCACTCAAAATCGCTCGAAGGTCACAGGAAGGTCCTACACATCTACAGAGATCTACGTAGAATCAGCTCAATATGTCTGTTCCAATTTCAGGTCGATCCATCAGCAACGAGTTGCAAGAATCTTGTCCGGAACAGTACTGGCAAGCTTAGATCAGTGCCGAAGCATCCTCTCAAGTCGAGTGTTTATACATATGAATTGATGTGCATTATATCACATTAATTCATATTGTATATGATTAAATGATCTATAATCAATTCTTATTGTATATGATTGTATATGTAAATCATTCTAAATTTATGTCAGAGATTTTCTCAAGCTGAGTCTCACAGCAACTCAACTTTCACCGGCCTGACGGTCCGCGGCAATCCCAGCGACCTTGAAGCCGAGATCCAAGGATGCAAACGGATGCAACGTGGATGCAACATATGTATATATGTTTATAAATAAATAAATAAATATATATATATATATAATATGATAAATATATATATATATACATGATATATTATGATATACGATATATTATATGTAGATATATCATATGTATAGTACACATAGTTCTCAATTACATCTTCTGGTCATTGCCATATCGGATGAATGGACACTCCGATATTCTCAGCGAATATGTTTCCAGTATGCAGCGTCCTGATTCTGGCATCTTAAGGCAGTGTAAGGTCTGTATTGTGTATGTATATATGTATATCATATATATATATATATTCATATGTATATATGTATGTATATATCATATATATATAATTTTGTATGCACGCGGCAACCAAGAGGAGGCTCTGAGTTGACTCGCCTGTGCAGCATACGCTTCCTGCATGGCTCTCTGCTGGCGAGCGAAGTCCTGGGTCAAGCAGTTAACTGAGTTCAGGGTCAGACAAGGACTGTTGCAAGTTGATGCAAGTTGCAAGGACCGTTTTTCCAAATCTTTGAGCTTTGATAGTTGGGGATTGAATTGGAATGGTTGCATCAAAAGGGGAGGACCTGACCAGCCTCTATCACGTGTAGACTACCGTTTGCATCGCAGGCTACATTGATGTGGATTTGGCAAACTCGAAAAAACCTCAGGACATCTTAGTGGTGCCGTTCCTCCTTTTGCTTTGCCAGCTCTTTCTGCATCTCAGCCTTCAAAGGCGTGCTAATGCGTGGGGCCCCTTCGCTACACAAGAAACTGAAAGGTAGGATCTTACATGACCTTATGCTGCTGAGTTCAGGAACACTGTCAGTGGAAGATCATGGAACATCATGGAAGATCCAGAGCCTGCTTTTCCGCAGCCTTTTTCCGATGTTCGTACCTGGAACATCCAGGAATTCTACATGGAAAACATGCAACTGGAATACTGCATAATACAGAATAATACTGCTAACTGTCTGCGAACAAACTGCAAACCTCTTGCTTACTCTGAAATTGAAAACGGACCGTGCTTTCTTTGTGTCTATATTTTGTATAGGTTTCAATTGTGAGCCACGCGTTACTCTTTTGACTTTGGTGTTTGCCGGCTCTTCAACGGCGCACTGAGTTCTCGCAAACTCATCTTGAACACGCTTCTGTTCGTACTCCAAAGTCGCCGCTGCAGCCTGGCCGAGCACAAGCGGAACCATTTTCTTGTAAATCAATCTAAAGCCTAAATACAACAAACACCCTTGCACGAATTTGCCCAGTCTGGTTGGAGCCAAACATCACAATTTGGATCTTGGAACCTGCATATGAGGATTAAAAGCCATCCATATGTTTCCTGTCGAAAAGAATTTTTTGGGCTTTCAAAAAACACAATTCTAGCAATTGGGGATGAAACTTGAGCTTGTGGCGCTGTTAGGTTGCACGGCGACATGGTTTGGGGTTGACAGCAAATACAGTTTTCTTGCAAATGCAACTAATAATGCTAAAAGTGGTTGTAACAATAAATGAAACACCAATAGCTATAGCGGCGGTTGTAGTGGTAGTAGTAATATCAATATTAGGTATAGTAGTATTAAATAGAGGTATATAACCATCATAGTCATAGTTGAAATAGTAATAATAGCAATAATAGCAGTATCATAGTAGGAAAAATAGAAAACAGGACTAGTAGAACCAATTGGTGGTGGTAGTAGAAAAAATAAAGGTAATAGAGGGAATCCCATGATTGTTGTTGTTGTTGTCGTCGTAGTGCGAAGTGTCTAGGACTAGTCGTGGTAGTTGAATCGGTTTTAATAGCAATAAGAACACTAGTGGCATAGTGGTAGAGGTATGGCAATGATTCCCGTTGTAGCTCTGCTAATGTAAATTGGAACGTCCATGAATGTCCCTTTCCTCTTTTTCTTTTCGTTTTTCTTTTCTTCCTTGCTTCGAATGGTTTCCCTCCTTCCCTTGGTGTCGTCCGCCAGGTACTTGACGTGTCTCTGCGGTCCTTTGTGTGCTTATTTTCTTGCTACCCTCCATCGCGGGACAAGTCGCATAATATTTCTGATCTGCGGAGTGACATTTTTTTGATCCGCATGATTGTCTTCTTTGATGTCCGTAGGAAATCATGAGCCGGCAGCAACCGAACAATGGATCGTTTAGGAAACCAGGGTTCCTTGAACACATTTGTACCTACTCTTGTGTTTTCTTGCTAGTTTCGGCATAAAAATATTGGATCACCATGACCCATTCACACACCCAAGGTGGCATGTGAAGTGTCAGCCACTTGCATTGTAGTCGTCCCAAGAGCGGACAGCAATTTCTTAAACATCAACGCTGAAAACTCGGAAGCTTGTGCAGAAAATGGCCAATGTTCCAATACACATATTTATGTATATCTAAATAGTATATAGCTATGTATATACACATAGCTATGTAAAAATATAAACATATACATATATATATATGTATATCTATATATACATGTTGCGATATATACATATCATATATGTTATATATGCATATCAAATAAGTACATATATGTATATATATATATATGTATATATATTCATGTTGTTATACATATATCTATACATATCATCACTATCATATATATATATGTCATATCTAAAAATTTATATATTTATCTATTTATTGTATACATGTAAATATAAATACATTATACATAAATCATATCATGTATATAGATACATTATATATGTATATATCAGATATGTGTATATATATCTATGATATGTATATCATATATGCATATTTATCATATATAATATATTCATGTTTACACAGTCAAATATATATATATATATTGTTATATATGTGTGTGGTCCCTTATGCTGGTGGCGCCCTTCTGGTCAGGGTTGGACATGCTGGTTGAGGATTTTGTGTCTTGGCTACTGCCTTTGCATGCCTTGAGTAGTCCAGAGTGATCAGCCTTGCTGACCATGTATGAAGGGTATGTTATGTTCATCGTCGGCACTATATATATATATATATATACACACACTGTATATAGAGTTTAGGAAAAGATTGATATGTCGCTTTGTTGAATTCAGCTGAAGTCAAGTAGAAATGACTGCTTGTTGCAGCAGTTTACACACATACACCCACGCACAAGCGCAGGCGCAAACTGCAGTCATGACGGTGTCAGCATGAACACACGCGATTGCACCCATACATCTTCATCTTACAATACGGTATAGTTGCTATACAAAACCCTTGAATAATCTTCACCAATTAGAGTTCCAAAACCAGAACCTCGGCGAATCTGATGAAACTCAGGCCTCAATTGACCTTCTCAAGTTGCAACACCCTACCCCTGCAACAAATGCAAGCAAGATCAAGCAAGCTACTGATCGATATTGATCAAATTGATCAATCCATTAAAATACACATCGAACATCATCAAACCACACGCAGGCAAATCTGAGATCACCGAGCCTGTTGATCTAGGATGGCCCGCCGTTCAAAGGCAGCTTGTTGCAAGCCCATCAACTGGTAGTTTGCCTTTCATGGTGAGCACTTCAAGCACACAAGTCACAAATTCAAGGCTGCACACACTGGTTTGCGCATTTTGTTGTTGTGGTTGTCAGAATTCTAGGAACACCCTTGTCAGGCAAACAACGAACCTTAAGGATCATCTTGCAGCCCTAAGACTGTACACAATTGTGTCTGTGTGTGTGTGCCATGATTTGGACAGCTGCAAACTGAGAGCACCAAGTTCAAATTGCGACTGACGTGAACTGTCATGACCTTTTGTGTGCACTTCATCCTAAGCTAAATCTTGCAAACAAACCAACAGCAAGGAAGATCAATGAATCGTCAACAAAGTTAGAAATTGCGTACATTTTGGAAATCCTGGAGTTTAGCGCTAACGATCTGAGAAAATGATTCGCCCCTTGCCTGCCCTCATTTCAAAACCAACAAAGGACAGCTGATGCTCAAATCCTCTTCGAGCCTCTTCCCCTTTCATAACGACTGTTCTGAACAGCAAAGACTTGGAATCGCCTGTTGGTCTACACTCATCTCTTGTGCTTTCAGTTGCTGATCCACCTTGACAGGGTGCGGCCAGGCATGAACTGTTGCAACACGTCCAGATCCATCCTGCATGTCCATTCGTTTGTGAACCATAAGTTTGGAACTTCCACACACATGTTCTTATTCCTGAAGCTCCCTACATTTTCCGTCAATGTAAACTCTGTTAGAGATGTTAGAGAGTAGCATTGTGGCCATGTTGTTATGAGCTTCCGCAAAATTCAAGTGACACCTTCTGCGAAGCTTCCGCGGCACAGTGCATCTGTTGAAGTACATATTTTTTGCACAAACGAAAAAACTCGTTTCTAAAGAACCGTTGAAACATCTTAAGACGGTTCACCCAGGATCTCTTATTGATTCAGCATCCGGAGGTGAGTCTCAAAAAAGACACCTAACGCGGACCACACAACAAATAGCAAGCAATAATGGATCACTCCATCTGAGTGTTTGCGACTTGAAATCAAAGTGAAACTTTAGGTGGGAAATGCACAAGGCTGTGGGCAGGTTTCAGACGGAGACAAAGCAAAGCATCAACCAGTAATGCACAAACAATTTTGCTCTGCGATATGAAAAACAAAGGTTGCAAACATCTGAAGGACAGTGTCGTTCCCTGAGACCGAGTATCATGATCTCTCTCCAATCTCCATGCCTGCAGGTAGTACTGCTCTTTTTTCATTTCATACTCCTTGAAAGCAAGGAGGGGACCTAGTCAAAATGGCTTGGACACACTCCAACTCCAAAATATCATACCAAGTCCAATTGCTGCGTTGACTTGTTTGATGGATTCGTGTCCCAAAGATTCCATGCCACTTTCTGACTACCAACTTTACCACTCTTGCTATGCAACTTGCAATAGGTTTACCTTTCTACAAAAACAATCTAGGACACATCAAAAATACGCACTTAGGAATTCATGGAAATCCTAGTTGGAAGTTGGAAGAGTGGAACGAGATAGCATGAGTCTTCTGGATGTTTTCTGATTGCTAGATCATAATTTCTCAGACAATCCGAGACCACATATCACATACAGTACGTACTAGTGAAAATGGAACCAGGGCTAGGCATGCGCGGCAAGGGTGGTTTGTGGCTTGGCCACCTTGCCATAGTCGTAGTGGTGCTGGCTCAGTGATTGTCAGGAACACCCTTCTTCACGCAAAGCAAAAACGATGAACATCTTCAGCGCACGTGCGCAGATTGCCTATCCAGAGTGGCCGCTGCCATTGTGGACAGAACTATGGACCCCCTGCCATATTAGACCAGGTTCTGGGTCGTTCAAGGCTTGTCCCGAAAATTGACAATGTATGGTTTCATGGCATCAAGAGCACCAAGTATGTGCAAGTATAACTCAGCATGACCGTTTGTCACAGCACCAGGATGCAACTCACTCACAAGAAGGTAGAACGAACAATATGAAAGGGTAAGAAGAAAAACAAGATGGAGCCCACGAACCCGAATGCTCACACTCTTGGTCGGACTCTCTTGGTAAGACACTCTTGGTGAGGCATTCTTGGTGGGACACTCTTGGTGAGACACTCTTGGGAAGACACTCTTGGTGAGACACTCCTGGTAAGACACTCTGAGTCAGACACTCTTGGTAAGACACTCTTGGTGAGACACTCTTGGTAAGACACTCTTGGCGGGACACTCTTGGTGAGACACTCCTGGTAAGAGACTTTGAGTGAAACACTCTTGCAAGACACTCTTGGCGAGACACTGTTGGGAAGACGCTCTTGGTGAGACACTCTTTGTAAGACACTCTTGGCGAGACACTCTAGGTGTGACACTCTTTGCAAGACACTCTTTGTGGGACACTCTTGGTGAGACACTCCTGGTAAGGCACTCGGAGTAAGACACTCTTGCAAGACACTCTTGGTGAGACACTCTTGGCAAGACACTCTTGGTGAGACACTCTTGGCAAGACACTCTTGGTGAGACACTCTTGGCAAGACACTCTTGGTGAGACACTCTTGGCAAGACACTCTTGGTGAGACACTCTTGGCAAGACACTCTTGGTGAGACACTCTTGGCAAGACACTCTTGGTGAGACACTCTTGGCAAGACACTCTTGGTGAGACACTCTTGGCAAGACACTCTTGGTGAGACACTCTTGGCAAGACACTCTTGGTGAGACACTCTTGGCAAGACACTCTTGGTGAGACACTCTTGGCAAGACACTCTTGGTGAGACACTCTTGGCAAGACACTCTTGGTGAGACACTCTTGGCAAGACACTCTTGGTGAGACACTCTTGGCAAGACACTCTTGGTGAGACACTCTTGGCAAGACACTCTTGGTGAGACACTCTTGGCAAGACACTCTTGGTGAGACACTCTTGGCAAGACACTCTTGGTGAGACACTCTTGGCAAGACACTCTTGGTGAGACACTCTTGGCAAGACACTCTTGGTGAGACACTCTTGGCAAGACACTCTTGGTGAGACACTCTTGGTAAGACACTCTTGGTGAGACACTCTGTGTAAGACACTCTTTGTGGGACACTCTTGGTGAGACACTCCTGGTAAGGCACTCGGAGTAAGACACTCTTGCAAGACACTCTTGGTGAAACACTCTTGGTAAGACACTTTTGGTGAGACACTCTTGGTAAGACACTTTTGGTGAGACACTCTTGGTAAGACACTTTTGGTGAGACACTCTTGGTAAGACACTTTTGGTGAGACACTCTTGGTAAGACACTTTTGGTGAGACACTCTTGGTAAGACACTTTTGGTGAGACACTCTTGGTAAGACACTTTTGGTGAGACACTCTTGGTAAGACACTCTTGGGGAGACACTCCTTGTAAGACACTATGAGGAAGACACTCTTGCAAGACACTCATTACAATGCATTTTGTATGCCAGTCACGAAGCACAGTAATGAGAGAGGTGTCCAATCCCCTTGGCAACTCCGTCGTTCCTGGACTTAACGAAGGCGTGGTCTTGACGAAGCACAGCTGAGAAAAGGTCGAAAGCTCCACATGGCAAAGGATATGAAAGCAATGGAAATGAAAACTATCCAGGATCCCACGTAAGGATTCCACGTATCTGAAGCCATGTCTCAAGTGAGGAAAGAGGTCAAGCAAAAAGAAGCTCCACATGTCATGTTGAGGGACGATAAGACTCGAGAATTCCACATGTCAAAACATCTTGATCTCCGGAAAAAAAAATCCGCAGTGTCCAGCTCCATTCTCCAAACTCAAAAACCAAAATGTGACAAGCTTCATGTGGCAAAAGATATCACAAAAGTGTGAAATGACAAGTACTCAGGATTCCACATGTCACGAACCACGAACGCAAAACACCCCAAAACAAAGCCCCACACTTGTAAAACAGTCTTTGTGAGACACTCTTTGTAAGACACTCACGTGGCGACACTCTTGGTGGGAAACTCTTTGTGGGACACTCTTGGTGAGACACTCCTGGTAAGGCACTCGGAGTAAGACACTCTTGCAAGACACTCTTGGTGAAACACTCTTGGTAAGACACTTTTGGTGAGACACTCTTGGTGGGACACTCTTGGTGAGACACTCCTTGTAAGACACTATGAGGAAGACACTCTTGCAAGACTCTCTTGGTAAGACACTCTTGGTAAGACACTCTTGGTGAGACACTCTCCACACCACACTACACCACACCACACCAACACACAGCAACTCGCCACACCACACCAACACACCACACCAACCCACCACACCAACACACCAACACACCAACACACCAACACACCACACCACACCACACCAAACAACACCACACCACACCACACCACAGCACAGCACAGCACAGCACAGCACACCACACCTCACCTCACCTCACCTTTCCTGACCTCACCTCCACACACACACCACCACACCACACCAACCCACCACACCACACCAACACACCAACACACCACATCAACTCACCACACCACACCAACACACCAACACACCA
>VSDK01027655.1:18526-47150 GCA_009767595.1 Symbiodinium kawagutii
TTGCGGACGGTTGCGAACACAGACGCAACGTCCAGCGAACACGTCTCCACCCTCAGACCCCCACTATGAAACGAGAACCCGTGCTACGCATTCGGGAACAATGCATAGAGCAACTTTCAAAAGCGGGCACTGGCCTAGGTAGACGCTTGCAGGATCTGTCCAGCACAGAAGGTGCACCGAGCCGGTTGGACGTGACAGAATAACTTAGTGTGCTTTCCTTCGAGAGTTTATTGTTGTGGTCGACATGGGCTGCTGTGAAGCGGTTCCAAGAGACTCAAAAGACAGCCCACCGGGCATTCAAAACCCTCCAAAAATCGAGCGTTCAGATTGTGGAACCCGGAACCAAAAGCTGAATCCAGAGGGAAGACTTGAAGCTGCACCGGAAGACTACTCCGGAAGAGCACTGCTCTCGGGGGGGCAAGCACGCTCAGTGGGGGCCACATTATGACATGGTCTCTGCAGGACCTTTTGGCCCTTGAACATATTTTGGGCAACCTCTAAGGAGCTACGGCAAAACGAGAAGTGTAGAGGTGTGTCGTCACGTGTGCACGGCCCCTCTCTTTCAGTGCAGCCAAGGGCGAACGCCAGAAGTGTGATGGCAAAGCATCTGTGTCGCTGCACACGAATCACGATGACTCAACAGAAGACCTGATTTCACAATCTGACTGTCTATCTTAGAGTCTATTTGTTGTTGCCAAATCTGAATGTCACCTCTGCCGCGCTCCTGCCGCATAGCTGTCTTTTTTGCTTCGTTACTTTGCTCAATCATCTTGATGCCCTGAAGCGCTGATGCAATGCGAATTCAAACAGACATCAACTTATATAACAGAAGTGAAGTACTAAACACGGTACTGCTACCCTTCACTTTTTTCCTACTGGGATCGCCACAAGAATGACCAACTGCATTGGTCATGAAACATTTATGTTCATGTGTGTGACGATTACTCAAACATATGACATCAAAGCCGATGCAGCATTGGCAGCAGGACACTCACAGGATTGTAATTCATGAAAAGAAGTACCCGATTTGCAAGTTACTGCAAGTTGTTCTTCAATATGACTACGAAAAATGATTGGGCATGGACATCTGCAGGACAGAAGTGAAGAAAAATACGAGACTGAGGGTGGCAAAGGCGAGGCTGGAGGAGTGCTCAAGTTTGTCGTAGCTCCCGGATCCGAGCATCTCTGTGTGTTTCGTTATCTGAACGAAGTTTACAAAGACAAGTTGTGAAAACTAACTGAGAAAAGATAATATCTTAAACCGACTGGGTACAAAAACTACTCAAGGGGCTATGAGGTCGAAGTTGCATGAGAAGAATGCAATGTGCTTCAAAATTGAATTAAAGAAATAACAACTAGAAGAGAAAGAGCCTTTCCGTCTTGTCTTCCCTTTTGTCTCCCAGGGCTTTTCATTGAGCGTGTCTTGTTACACATTTCTCACACATTTTCCTATGTGCCCCCTATCGAGGGTCTCAATCCAACCCCTATCAAAGGTTCTTGATTCATCTCCCCCGTGTGCCAAGGCTTTATCTTAACTCATTAAATGCCAGACCTTATGATAGTTCTGCTAACCATATCATTTCACCATACTGACCACACGATATCATACCTCATCAATCCTCATGAATCCCCATCCTCATCGTATTATCTTATGATATCTTATCATGGTTCATTGTTCCTCCCTGTACTTCACCGAACCTCATCGCATCATAGTACATCGTCATATCCACCTCATCATACCACATCCTACCCTTTGACACCTATCTGATACTGCTGGACATTCCTTGTCCGAGGTCATTTAATCTATGATATGACCAATCATACTTTGTGACACCCCACTGCAAGATACTTCATCATCCTGGTGATACCCAATCATCCAGCATCACACCTGATCGGACCGCACGCCCCTCACTGCTCCTAACAACACCTCATCATACCTAATCATTTCGGGTCATATGTTAACATCTCTCATCACAGCTTCACATCTCATCCTACCTTCCGACCATAGCTCATCACCCCGTATCTCATTTATAGTCCCTCATAGCAAATACACTTCATTATCTATCCTACCTCACTATGCCCCACCATTCCTCATCAAGTCTCATCTTACCCTATCATCATACTGCAAACTTCACCATACATCACCATCCCGGTCGCACCTGCTCAGAACTTTAGAACTTTACACTTTACACCTTGACCAATTTATGATTTGCTGAGTCCTTCCCATCCCTGCATGCCTCATCATACCCCATGATGCCTCATCATATCTCAACATTCCTCAGCAAACTTCATCGCTTTGAGACTTTTCTTCCCATTTTTCACAATTGTATTTGGGACTTGTCATAGCTGATAGGCTGATAGGCCATGTCATTCTGGGCACGGATATAGGAGATTATAGGAGCATGATTGTTCGAAGCATTTGTGATTTCCTTGACATTTGTTTAAAATTTTGAAGGGTGTCATCAATGGGCTTTCCTTGACACTTTCTTTAAGAGTGGTGGGCTGTTTGTGTTTTTGTGCCCATGTGACTTCTTCACAACTTTGCGACTTGTGACATTAAATGACGATGAAAGATCTGAAGAACTTCTCTCAACACTTTGTTGTATGCACTTGGTTGTGAATCTGTTTGCCGAGTAAGCACGAGTAAACCAAGCAAATTGCTGTGTGAAAGTGTTGTTGTGCAAAGCTTCTGACATAATAAGAATGCTGTGCAAGGCATTGCTGTGGAAACACAAGCCAGTTGTGCTTCAAAAAACAGTAGCAGATTGGAATCTATGAAGCTTTCTTGTGCCACTTTGGCGCTGGAAAACATTCAACCCTTCACTGTAGAGTATTGCAGTGCTCGTGCAAGTTGCCTTGGAGTTTTTCTAAAAAAATGCAGCTCACCAAGGCAGAGGAGATTTCGAAGAAAGGAAGAGAAAGTAAAGGGAAACACTTCCTGAGGGGAAGAGAGGAAAAGGAGAAGAAAAGGAAAAGAAAGAGGCAAAAAATGACAAGTGGAGGAAAGAAAAACTGTCCCTTCTCAGTGTTTGCTTCACTCCCTTACGGGCCGCAGCACACCATGAATGTTTGCTAAGAAAAGTGTCTGAGAAATACCCCTGCAGCTTGGCACTCTAGCCATCTCAAGACAGGAAACAAAACACGTTCTGAAAAAGGCTGGAAAATAAACACATATTTCAAACACAACATATCAAAAAAATGTACTGAGATGTACAGAGACTCTGCCTTCGGGCTCTAGTGACTCTGGCCAACTACCCCTGGCTTTGGTGACCAAAGGTCTGATCGACGCATGCGCTACTATAACTTACTAGATCTTACTAGATATATATATCTAGATATTACTGTAGTGACTTTATGTGACTTTGTTGTTCATCCAAAGGAACCTGAATCTTCCTTTGTTTTTCTCAAAGCATCCTGTCCTGAACTGCCCTTCAGTTGCAGCCTGCGTCAACTGTTCATCCAAACTTCGAGCGTAGGCGGTTTTTTGTTGTTCGACAGAGGTGGGATCAGGCATCCTTAGTGATGGTGCCGGGGCATGGGCGAAGTCATCACATTTTGGCTGGACAATGGTATGTGGACTCGACGTCTGGAATGTCTAAAAGAAAACTGCGACTGTAGAGTTCGAAAAATCTTATGGTGTCCTCGGGCGGAACCATCCCCACATCTGCCATAGATTGGATTCCACACTTTGCGAATTGGTACAGAGTAAGAGCCGTGGGAACGCACAGGAATTTCTGAACGGCAGACTGAATCAATGCGCTGCAGCATTTTGATTTCACATGCCGTGTGTTGAGGGATGAAATCCGGCGAGTCGCATCGCAGCATGTATCTCCCGTCCCAAATTCTACGTCTTCAATCTGAGTAGTCACACCCTTCCGTCAGCTTGGGAGGCTGCACTGGTGGGCCCGGCGAGCCGGACCTGAAGCACTGCAGAAATGGAACTCGAAAATCATTGTGTTGGTTGCACTACAAGAAACAAATCAACATATTTTTTGTAGCATCCACTCCAAATTAGCAGCAAATATCCAAGGCCAATCGCATCTGATTTGTCGAGGTAGGTCGATATAATGAAATGGTGCATACTGATTTAGACATCCCGATGTAAAAGCTGTGCAATGCAATTTTAGAAATGATTGATTTGCACGCAAACATACATAGAGATACATACAGTACGCACCTATGTTAGATTGTGTTTTAAGCAAATTCATCGCGTTAATTTGTATAACAACAAAGTTTTAATAACATGCCAAAACTAGTGACTATACATCAAAGTTACAAAAAATATAAGCCATCAGGCATTGCATGGCATGACACGACAGCACAGTCACACACACACACACAAATGACGTTGCGTTGCAGTGGATTTAACAAGGTTACGGCACCGAACAGTATATAAATGTGTCGTACAAACAATACACTACGTATGTACATATAGACATTCATGCATACATTACATCACATCACATTGCATTACATTACATTGCATTGCATTGCATTACATTACATTACGTTACGTTCCGTTACATTACATTACAGTTGCATTACAATTACATTACATTGCATTGCATTACATTACATTACATTACATTACATTTAATTTACATTACATTACCTACTCACCTACGTACGTACATACCTACACACAGACAAACATACGAAAAACATACTTTACTTTACTTTACAGTAAGCGTTCAATGCGGATCAATAATTCAGAGAGGAGAGGAGCTTTTACAATTCTTTAATATTCTTTACAAGTCTTGACATACTTTATGTCGTAACAATACTTTGGCTCTCTCAACGAGCAGGGAGCTGATTTGGGGTGGTGGGTCGAAACTATTCCTTGCCATTGAAGCGAGCCGACAAAAAATGCAATACCAGCAGTGCTGAAAAAAATCACAATTTTCTGGAGTGATAAAAATAGATGCGATACCTGTTGAGGTAGATGCCGACCCAAGAAACATCAGAAACTATGCTGGTTGTCATCAAAATTCAGGATTTCAAGGTTCTTAACAAAATAACTTTCTCATCAAACGGCCAAACCTGCCCCGAACGCTCAAAAAGCAACCAGGACGACCCTGCAAGTTTCCAGCAAATATATGCATGGGCTGATGTGTTCCGCGAAGTTGTACCATTCAAGATCCGTTCGACAGGTGGCTCAACAAACAATATGTTTTAGACAAAATGCATATGAACATTGTTCATTTCACTTGAATATTTGTTGCTTCAAGTTGTTTGTTGTGCTTGATGGTTCCATGCCATGAAGGCAAATTCTTCAAATTGGAGACGCGTACTGGGATGAAAAACATGTCTTTGTGGCTGAATATGGACACACCTGTTGCCGCAAACCGTTTCAATATATGCTGTGTCCATGTGCCAGTCACAGTTGTTTCAAAAAGTTCAGACTTTAACGGTCACATTTCAAAATCAACGATTCAATTCTCCCCCAATTGCAGAACATTCAAACGTGCAACGAGTAATATACTGTGAGGGGCCCAGGGGTACACACGCACATACTTTATGGCTTACACGTACATACATTACATTACATTATAGTTGGTGAAATTATATGATAGTATATTACATTGCATTACATTATATTTTATCAAATTATATGATAGCATATTACATTGCATTACATTGCAATACAATAGGATTCGATACCATACCATGCAATACAATACAATCAAATACAATACAATACATTCCATATTCCATACATCATATTCCATTACAGTCCATTACAACACATTGTATATCTACGCATGCACGCACGTGCGTACACACGTATGCACCGACATATGCTGCAGATACTGTGAAGGACAACATAACACAATTTAAAGTTAAAACACCTGCCTTGGCTGTTTATTTCTCTGCCTTAATTTATCGTACCTTGCATGCCAAACATGCATTGCAGCCACATAGCGTGTTGTTAGTACCAAATAAATCTCCCAGTGCCCGGACGGTGCAGAAACTGCGCCATTGCTCACAGGCACCGCTGGCCTTAAAAAGAATTGGAAGAAACGTCATCCAAAATGATGACTTCATTTCCAGCCAATCGTAAGAAAAAGGCAATGTGCCTTTACGCAGCAGGATCAAAACACAACATACAAAATGTATCAAAATAGTCAGGGGAAAACAACCATGATGCAATATCACATGCTTTGTAGACCAGCAATCTTCCAGTGCCCGCACGATGCAGAAACAGTGCCATTGCTGAAAGCCACCACTGGCCTTGACAGAATCGGAAGATAAGTCATCCAAGCACATGAACTCATATACAGCCAGTTGTGAATTGAACCAACCCCAAAGAATGCAATGCATTCATATCGACACATTGGAAACATGGAAACAGAATAAAGCAAAAAAAACATGCTAACATGCTGCAATTTCACGTTCTTTGCAAACCAGCAATCTTTCAGTGCCCGGACGATGCAGAAACAGCACCATTGCTGAAAGGCACCGCTGGCCTTCATAGAATCAAATGATGGGTCATCCAACCACATGAATTCATGTACAGCCAATCATATGATTTGAATCGACGGCAAAAACAATGTGTCATACGCAGTATGATCATCAAAACCTAGCAAACAAAATAGTCGGACCAAACAAAAGATCATGCAATTTCACGTGCTTCGCAAACCAGCAATCTTCAAGTGCCCGCACGATGCAGAAACAGCGCCATTGCTGAAAGGCACCGCTGGCCTTGACAAAACTCAATCAAAATCGAAACACGTCCACCAGCACATATCAACTCAGAATCAGTGAAAGGCTGGAACAATTTGACGTGATACTTTTTGATTGCATTTGTTTGTTGCTTAACGGGAATTCAAAATGGCAAACCGACCTTTTGTTTCCAGCCCCAAATAGAGGAAACAATAATGAACTCCCTTTGGTCCGGTCGGACATTTGCAGTACCTTCCAAGTGCATCCCTCCATTTTCGGTAAGTGGCAATGATTCTGCATATTCATTTCGGCGGAGTGGAATAATGTTTTCAACCATACGGTTGAGAAAACACGAAAATCTATACACTGCAAATCAAAATTGCAGCTACTGATACTGAAAGGCTTCTTTGTGGCTCCAAGCAATGTATCCCTCAAAACGGTCATCTGTGGCTGCAAGCAAGTGGGATCATGTCAGGCAGTTGCAAGCTCTTAGTTTATTCAGCATGCTAAAGGGCATATCACTCAGCTATGCATAAGCAAGAAAAGTTCACTCCCGTTGCCACCACGTCTTTCCAATAGGATCCTATAGGCCTATAGGATTCATTTAATTTGTTTTTCCGCCACTTTTACTGTCACCTTTCTTCCAGCTATCTGCTCATGGAAATGTCTGACCCTGACTTTTCTATTCATTTTCACATCAAGAAAAACTCAAACACGAAGAAACGAGAAATGAAAATTGCGACAAAGACCAAGAGCAATCTTTGAAGGCACAACCAAAAGGAATGGAAACATAACAAGGTGCCGGCCATGAGGGGGGTTGAAAGCAGTCTGAAAATGGAGAAAATACATGCGCGGTAGAAACACTGTCCATGAATTTCAAACACATCTGGAACCAAGGCAATGAACTGGAAGATGGTTTTACAATCTGGCCGATGAATAGAAACATGTTTAAATACTTCTTCAGTGTTTTAGAGGTGTCCGATTTTGTCACAGTTTCAATAGTAAAGCACCGTAAAGCGTGCTTAGCGGATTTTAGTGTACCATTTTTGAGCTCTGGACGCTGCAGACACCACGCTATTGCTCACAGGCAACGCAGATCTTAGTATTCCAAGAAACACGTTCACTTATGCCAGCGCTACAAATCGAAGAACATCAAAAGGGCATGGCACCACATGGCTTGTCATGGCATGGCTTACATTGGATTTACACAGGACGTTTTGAGACAAGGCCTTTGAGTGCCCAGGCGATGCAGGGACAGCGCCGCTGTTCACAATCACCGCTGGCCTTGGCACCCTAAATACCTTGAAAATATTTCAAAATCATTCGAACATGTCACCCGACATGACGTGATTCAAACACAAACAACGGTGGCATGTACCCAAATATGGAAAATAGGCTATCAAAGGATGACATGACATGATACACACACACACACACAAACACAAACACACACACACACAAACACACACAAACACACTGACTTGAAATTCCTTTGTTGGTTGGAGTTCGGCCACAATGGCCACCCACCGCTGTTGCAAAATCACCAATCATGGTTTGACAATGTAGCAGGGATGATCAATGTATACCCTAACAGCAGCTGCATGTGGTATTCCTGAACGGTCAAGTTCATGCGCACATGCGGTGGGTACATCCCTCCGCACCGAAGGTGCAGGGTGTTTTTGTGGATTCCATAAACAGTCTGTGGTACAGTTTTTGCGAGGGGGGGCTTCAGTGCTCCAGACTCCCTTGCGTTTAAGGTTGCTTTGAAAAAGTGTCATTTCGGCGAGATTGGCCCGACTGGACTCCAATATGGACCCAGCAGCATGAGGTCAAGATGGGTCACAATACCCCCAACATGCGGCAATATGTGCCCGACATACTCACGGAACATATGCCAAGATCTGGCTCACTTGCCCAAACATGGCTCCAACATGCGACAAGACGTGCCTGGAAGAGCCGTTTTTGCTGTATATAACCCCCTGTTTTTATCTGTTTTTAATGTTTTCTGGAAAGCGATGTTTCAACAAGATTGGTACGACAGGACTCCAACATAGGGCCAACATAAATTCAACATGTGGCCGACATGGGTAAAACAATGTGTGCACAGTGCGATTGAGTGCGCTTTCGGGGATTCCACTTTAAAGGGAATATCGCCCAAGATGGCATTAACATGGCCCCAACATGCGGCAAGCCGTGCACATGGGGCCCCAATGTCCCAACCTGACCCAAGATCACAATACCCACACACACAATATACCTTTTGTAGGCGGGTTTGTCAATGAGCCCATCAATGTCAGGGGCTGGTGAATGTCTTAGTACTCTCATCAGTGCCACCGGCACCTGCACGTTGCAAGAGTTCACACACACGGCCCCGCATGGGAGTTGACCTAAGCCCTGGCGAGGGTTCATCCAGCACCAGCAACTAGAAGAACTTACGTACAGCGGCAGCCTGCGGCCTGCGGCATCAACAAAACCGACTGGAAAAAGAACCAACAAGAACCAACAAGAAACAAGCGAACAAAAAGAAAACAAAAACAACCACGAAAAGAAACAAAACCAAACACAAACGGTCATCAGACGAAGAAAAACTTGCCACTACAAAAAGAAGTTACGCCGCGACAAGTAGACCTCAGTTGGGTTCAGCATGGCTTGAGAATTGATTAGCATCTGAGGCCTGACCACTCAGATTGTGACTATCGGTTGTTTTCAGGGCTGATGTAATGTAATGTAATGTAATGTAACGTAATGTCATGTCATGTCATGTAATGTAATGTATGTATGGATTCCAGCTCTACGCTGTGCGGACACAAACACCTTGTGCTTCGCACACCATCCAGTGCCCGGACGATCCAGAAACCGCGCCATTGTTCACAGGCAGCGTTGGCCTTAAACAAGACTTCCAATTGCACTGAGCAAAAAGAACATGTACATACCTTTCAAAAATAAGGGTATCCACATACAAAAAGCTGTAAAGCATGTGCTCTAACACGTCAAAACCGCACATTATGTACAAGCAGCATGATAACCATTGGAATGAAAGGGAATAATCCAAGATAAGTAAAATGGCACGATGGACAAAACAAAACCATTATACATTCTTGTAAGAGATAAAGTAAGAAAAAATCAACAATAGCATGCTCTAGGGACTCTAGGGTTGCAATATAGAATAACTGATAAAGTAAAAGCGATCCAGATACAGTATGGTCACAGAGCCAAGCACCATATGGACAGGCTCTGATAGGCAAAATGTGACAAACCAATATCGTCTTGAAAACTCTGAAGAACTTGGACATGAAGAGATACGTGTCACCATCACACAAGCTCTATAATCCTGCATCGTATTGCACAATATCTACTTTAGGCTTTGCCCATTCAAATCATCTGTGTACTTGACATGCGCAGTCTTGTAGACAGGCAAAGCGTGGAATCTGTCGGTGCCCTCACAAAAGTACAAAAGTAGTAAGGAAATTCTGTAGGGGACCGGTGTGTTGAAGCTTGATGACATGGAGTAGATAAGCAAAAGTACTGCAATACATATTACTTTACACATATTCATTATGCTTTATACATATTCACTATGTATATAGGTAGTTTGTAAATGTCTAGATAGAATAAATGTAAGAAAGGAATACATAAAAGAAGACCTCAACGTATATCATACGTATATAAATTTCATCGTGCAGAATCCTCTTCATCCTCAAACTTAGAAATCAATCCTTGATGCTGGAATTCACGCCCGGTTGCACCCTTTACAAGAAGATACGGCCGAAGGCCCAAAAGTAGGATCCTCAACCTTCCTTAAAACGAGCAAATAGCATGCTGAGCACACAAATACAATACAGCACAGGGTAATACAATGTCCAGTCTTCAAGCTGTAATGGTAAGAATGTAACATGGCTGACTTGACACAATACAAACAGTTTCCATCAATATGCTAGTTAATGAAAAATGCTAATGAATCATTCATGAAAAAACGCTCTAAAACATGAGAATGGCACTCTCACATTGATACAAAGTGACTGAACATTGTAAATATTGAAAAGACAACGTGAAAACCGTTCAATCTATACCGACTAATGTGCCCCCATGAAATGGCAGACAAATACGACTCAAAAACAGTTCGACCTAACAAAAGTAGCACAGCGATGTAATGCGATCTGATATGGATGGAAGGAAACAGCAAACAAATGCAAATTGTGTGATAGCTGGCCAAAACAATGCAACAAAAAGATAACACCTTTCTACAGGACACAAAACATGTACAGCCATACTTCATGATCTAGCAATTTGCTGCAATCAAGAAATGACATAGTATCGCGATAAAACTCCAACGCCTCACTAACTTCTGAAAGAATATCCTCATGCAGCACCGATACACAGTATCATTCACTTCATAATGTTTGACCAGGGCACCGAGAAACACTTGTCGTTGTCCAAGTTGTTTGCGCAGGTGCAGTTTGGCCGTAGCCAGCGCAAGCGCCTTTCAAAGCAGAACTCGAATCACCACAACTCCTCACAACTCCTCACAACTCCTCACAACTCCTCAAACCCCGGGATGGTCCCGCGTGAGGAGTCACTATGAGTCACTATGAGATCTGTGAGCCTAGCCATTCTGAAAGCCGATCTGTTTTCGTGTTGCATCTGTCATTCCCTCTCCATGTACTTCAAAGCTTCAGCCATTCTACAGCGTGACTGCAGGAATTTTTTGCCCTCCATGGTTGTATTTGCTTTTCCCAAAGTCCTTAGTTTGACTATTGCATTCTAATGATTATATTCTTTCTAATTGAACAATATCAAATATAAGCCTATTCTATCCTATTCTATCTTATTATTCTAGTTGTTTGTTGAAAGTTTGTTTCTTCTTGGCTTTCACACTTGACCTAAGGGCTCTCTCGCGCGCCTGTCGCTGGGGTCGGTGCGGTCGAATAAATCACGGGTGTCGAATAGACGACTGGTGCTGTGGACATCTGGGAACACCTCGCGACGTGGAACCATCCGAGCGACATCAAAATCACACAGGGTTACGACGTAGTTACGACATGTTACGACGTTCATCGTAGTGCTCAAAGTGAGATTTCAAAATTTCAGGGCGGTCTGTACGAATGAGGTTCCGGATGTATTTTGCTCAAATACGTTCGTTAATTCACTCCTGGACATCCCCGGACATCCCTGGACATCCCTGATATCCAAGAAGCCGCCCTGGCCCTAGCTCAAGAATGCTCAAGAGCCTTCTCTTGACATTAGAACAGCTGCTCCGAAAAGAGAAAACGGAAAGGAGAAAAACAATTGGACGAAAGGAATTCATAGCTTGAACTCCAAAAAAGTCATTGAACTTCAACTACCCAAAATCTTAGTACCCAGAAGACATTGCATGTCTTGTGCCACCCTTCTGCGCTTCAAACATCCCTTCTGGCCATTTCTCGCCTATGAAGTTTCCTCCACAGCGTGGCTATGAACCAACAGCTGCAGTCGTGTGCCTGGGAACTCTAAGAGTGAAATTTGGCTGTCCACCTTGGCTAAATGGGATACCCATCGATACCTCGCAACGACTCCCGGAAAGCTTCCTAAACAAGTGGGTAGGTACACGATTGCACGCATGCACAGTCTGCATGTCTGTAAGTCACTATATCTGTTATGTCATGTAATGAAATGTATACAGTAACTAGTAGCAGTGCAATGCAATGTAAGTAATGATTCGTAATGCATGTCCTGTGGTGTAATGCACTGAATGCTGCACTGGTAGTGACTGGAAGCCGTGGCTTTGCACAAAATGCATGTCTTGCGAGCAAATCCGCATCGAAAAATCAGAGCACTCTGAGGCGCTCAGTAACCGCTGTACCGGGTCCAAGTCCGCTGTCTGGCCACAAATATACAATACGATATACAAGATATATAATGATATATAATGATATATATATATATATATATACGTTAAAAATCGTTAAAATATAGTGCTAAGATGTGCTAAGATGTGCTAAGATGTGCTAAGGCCATCGAAATTAGTGCAGTAAACAAACGAGAAAACCTTCGCTCTGCAAGAAGTGGTGCAACCGCACGTCCTCAGTGCGATGTATACATAATTGTCACTGCATTGTAATAGAATATTACCATGAACGACAATGGCACTCAGTGGACTGTCTGCAAAAGGGGTGCAGCATCAACCTCTTCCAAACAACAATAATTTCTTTCCGTGTGTCTGTGTGTTTCTGCAATGAAGGCTGTCTCTGGTACACACAGGCCCAACACAGTTTAGTGCCTTCCTTATATCACAAGGCTTCCATTGGAAGAAGAGGTTGCCGCTGGCCGGATGCAAATTCCGTACCCCTGTGAAAATGGTTCCTGTGGTCAGCTGCTGCCATCCTCTGCAAGAGCCAAAACATCGTCCATGCGATGCCAAGACATCAAAAACATTGTTGTAACATTGTTGTAGTGCCCCTGTCCATGATGCCACATATGTGGTACTGTATGGTACTGCTCTACTGATGGGGATTACGCCGCCAGCATCGAAAACATCTTGCTAGGAACTAGTCTTGCTAAGAGCTTCTTGAGAGAAAACGCGCTCAGCCAAATAAGGACATGTAGCATCTCAAAATCATTAGCCCAAGACGGGATTCAATGCTATGGAGCACATCCAGTGAGGGACTCACTTGGACTCCTCCTGGATGGGCGATTTGCAGAGAGCCACTCTTCAGGGATTGGACATGTTCACTCAATCTGTTGGAGCAATATCATTTCATATCATTTCCAAGTTCCAAGCAATGCCATTTCTTGCAGCATAAGAGCATACTATCATCGCATCTGGGCTATTGGAGCAATGTAGCATTTTGGTGTGGAGACCTTAATGTTTGCAGCTTACCCCTTCGAAAAATCGAAGCGATCATGATCAGGAAATGTGTGCGTGTGATTGCGTGTCCGTGGATTGTTGCGAGCAGCCGTGCTTATTCAGAGTCCAAATATGGTCACAAACTGCACAGATGTGACGTCAATTGACATCATGCATAGCATTGCAATGCATTGCACATTGCATGTGTTCCAAATCGTTCCAACTTCCGTTCTGTGCCTGGCATAGCCTGGCACCTCGCCTCAGGCTGTGCTTCTGTGGTCTTCTTGGCCTTCTCGGCCAAAGCCTTTGCCTTCTGCTCCAGCCTGCAACAGGGCGGTGCGAACTCAATTCTCAAACGAAAGCATGAAGAGAAAACACATTTCCAAAAAAAATGAGTCAACTCAAAATGATGCTCGAATTGACTCAACTGCTCCCTAGCATTGTTGTTGACTCGATGAATTGACGCTGATTAGAGCAATCTGCGACCCCTCAAGATTCGTTAGCGATTAAATTTCGGGGAAACAGAATGTCATCGAACAAAAAAAGAATGTAAAAAAGAGATGTGAAAAAAGAGAACAAACATATTCCCTCAAGGGATTAGTTCTGAGGTGAAGTTTGCAGCGCCAATTTTTCGTCCCAAGGAAGTGTTTAGTTCCACGATTGCAAGGGAACTGCAAAAAATGATCAAGGTTTCAGTCTTTGGACACCGGCACGCGAGCTGCAAGGGGGGGAATCGAAAAAGTATGAGGTTGAAAAGGGTTGAATCATTCTCATACTTCTCAAGAGTGGATCCTCTTCTCCAATGTCTTAAGGTTCATGTTCTGTCAAGTCTGCCTTCAATCGAGTTGGGCCCTACTGCCCAGTAGGTCTGAGGGCCCTTTATTTGAAGTGCTTTAAAAAAATAGCGACTCTGACCTAACAGCATTTATGAATATTTATGATAACTCTGCAGGGACCTGGCATTTCAACGCATTTCATGGCATTTCACTTTAACTTTCAAAGGCTTTGCTGCAAATCCATCTGCTTAGCAGACTAAATTTTGCTTTGGTTTGGCATGCTTTGGGCTAGGAATCTCTTCCGTGTCGGAACTCTGGAGACTGGACTGCCCGCCGGGAGATCACCTGACAAAACAAAAACTCTGGGATTTTGATCGATGATGTTTGGATACTTATGATTCTCGTGGATTCTCGTGGATTCTTGTGGATTCTCGTGGATTCTTGTGGATTCTTGTGGATTCTTGTGGATACTTGGATCACCTCTGCACGGCTCTTCCAAATAGAGTGTAAAAGTTTGCACGCTTGCAAGCTGCCGCAATGTCATGGTTTCTGCCAGTGGGCAGTGCAACTTGGCCTCTCTGCAAGTTTCTTCTTCTCCCGGATCTCGATCTGGAACGAAGCAAACGTTAGCAAACAATGTCTTGACTAGAAGAGTTCCTTGCAACTTCAGGGTGTTCACTGAATTTGTTCATTGAATCTCTTCTTTCAAATTTCTTCAAGCTCAGGATTTCATTTTCAAACGTTTTTCGCACCTCTCGCAGCATTTCTTCAGCCTTCTGCAGCTTCACTTGATTTTGCCTGGCTCTGACTCTACGGCACAAGGGGACCCAAGGGCCCCGTCTGTCAAAGAGTTTCATCTTTTTCTTTTTCAAACATTTACTTTTTACTTTCACCATGTTGAACGCTTTTGTCCTGGCATTCGGATTGTCCCCCAATAATCATTCACGATAACTCTAGCACCCTCGTCAACAGTGAAAACACAGGTGCAGAAATTATCAGGTACTTCTGGAGGCACGTGTTTGGTACGGCAGAAATGTGCAGAAATATCCACGAGACCAACCATCAAAATAGACATGGAATGATCGTTCCTGATTGGTGCTCTTCAATAAGTGACAACTTTATCCAACTCTGAATTTTCACCCATTTTCACCCATTTTCACCTATTTTCACCTATTTTCAACTACTCCCTAACGCCTTGTCACCATTTTCTCACCTGTCAGAGAAACCAAGGTGAAGGATCCCCATCAGCCCACAACATGACAAGCGCGGCTTGTATGTCTCGAAGTCAGAGGTCACCTTGGTCCTGAGAGCAAAACAAAAAATAATGAACATATATGAAATACAATTGTAATTGCACAATACTATGTAGTAATGAACACATGTACAAGCTGTACAATTGTAATTTCAATACTATGAAATGCCATACTAATATGTGAACAATTCTGAAATATGAGAAGTATACAATCATACATTGGACTTCTATGATATGATAATCGGATAATGATGTGCAAAAATTTCTGGATATTCAGTGCCTCGGCTTGAAAAGAGGAAACGCTGAGGACGCACTTCTTACTGTTTCAAAGAAGTTCTGTTCTCCACTGGTGAGATCTTTTCAACTGCACGGGCATTTCAAGGAATTTAGCCAGGCCGTACATTTCTCGGTCTTCATTTCTTGGCGTGCAAAAAGGGGTTGCGAACAACTGCTGGGCATGGCTCCGGGTGCGGTTCTTCTTTTTCTGCTGATTTTGGGCCAACGAAGGCTTGACCCACCAATGTAAAAGCAATGATTAGAGTCCCAATGTGCTAAAATGTGAGCGGCTCTTGTTAGCATATGCTACAATATGCTACAGTAATCTACAGTACTATGTTAGCCGTGTTCGCAGCTGGGACTGCTTGGGGCTCCAGCGTTGGCTCAATCTTCAATGCCTTTGCCCATTCCTCGGCATTGGCCCTGGTGACTTCCACACCGCCTGCCATGGCAAGGATCGACGCCAGAAGAGTGGACATGTAAAAGATCGTAAAAGCTTAGCATTGCCAGCATTGCTTCATACATCTTCATATCGATTCCAAAAGCAGTGTCAAAGTATCAAACTCAATGCACTGCAGATCATAGACCTAAGAGACCATTCCCTCAAAAACCTGAGACATCCTGAAACAATCATGAACAAATTAAGTGCAGGAGAAAAGTGCAATAAACATCAATAGACATCAATAAGCATCAATCAATTTGCTTCCCTGAGTCTTACTTCGTTTCAGTGGTTTTCGGTCAACTGGGCTCCCCAGCTAAGCTCCATGACGCGGAAAAGGCCCATGCTAAAGGTAATCGAATAGAGAGAGGACCTTAGACTCAGGGAAGGCAAGTACTCGGAAGGCAAGTTGTTCACAAAGCGTGGCCTGACATGAAGAATTACGCAAAGGTGCTGTCACAGCAGCGCAACATGGCGCAACCATGGAGAATTTACATTAAAACATCGACAAATAGAATACTGCATTAACAACATAGTTTACAAATCTGCCCGCACAGACTGTGCCGAGGTGTTTCATGTATGACCGTTGCATACGGTAGCTGTTTTCACAACGAGCTCTTGGCTAGCTCTTGCTAAGGGGGGCATTGTTGCTCTAGAATACTGTGTTTCGGACGTTTTTGTAAAGTGGGGTGAAATCCAGCAAGTTGCGGAAGAAAGGTCCCATTTTGGGCCGGCATACTCCAAGATAGGTCTCATATGGGGGCAGCAGAGGCTGAAAATAGTGTGAGTGTAGTGGGATCATGCGCCAACTGGCCAAGTCTATATTTGAATCATAACTTTTGCAGATATACACTTCATTACACTTCAAAGACAATCTCGAACTGCGAACAAGTGCGAACATAGGTGAGCATCTGGGCTCTGCCCAGTGTCCTTAGATTCTGTATCTGTTACCACCGCGAGATTGCGGTGCGAGATTATGGTGCGGTCCGGCTTCGTCGCGAAGACCAAAATGAATATGAACAAACCAAACCAATAAATTCAAAACACATATATATCATATATAATGTATACTGTGTGTATATATATATATATTTATAAATATACAGATCATCATGAATTATAACTGAATCATTTTGGTGCACAACCAAATCATGCCAAATCCAAATTGGGCATGGCCTATCCTTCCCTTTGGCTGCTCCCAAGGCACTTGATAGATTCGAAGGCAGAGGCCACCTTGCCTTCTGAAGGCTTCTCTGTGCCCTGCCAGCGGAAAACCTTCCCGAGTCTTTCAGACTCCTCCAGACTCCTCCAGACTCCTCTGGACTCCTCCAGACTCCTCTGGACTCCTCCAGACTCCTCTTGCGCACTAAAAAACCCAGAAAGAAAACATATTTCGCAGTAAGACCAAGCCATCCAAACCCTTAAAACATTTTGGATGCCTGTTGTTGCCTGATATTCGGTGATATTCAAGAAGTTGGTCAAGGTCCATCCCGTAGATGAATAGCAAAATCTAACGCACATCCTGAACCACATCCAATGTGGCGACATCCTTTCTTCGACACATCCACCATGTATCACCATGTCACATCTTTGTAAACTTCGACAGTCAGCTCCACTATCGTCTCCTCCATGTGCTTCAAGATGTCCGCAGGAGACGTGGAACCTCGGATGCCAAAGGATGACAGGAAGTGTCTGCTCTGGTAAAAAAAATCTAGTTGGCTTTCCTAAAGTGTTGAGCATATTTTTGCCCACCCTCATCTTTCTAAATCTCGCTCACGCCAACATGGACCGTATCCGTTACTTTCGGTATCTGAGGATTTGAACATTAACATTTTTGAGGGGTTGAGATTGGTGACATGCAGCTGCGACACCCTATTTTTTTCTCGCAAGAACCCTCAAACACCCAACATGTTGTGATCAGTCGCACGCAATTTTTGCAGGTCGTCAAGTTGAATAAATCGATGTGCCAAAGATCAAGAAATGAAAAAGATTTCAAGGGCGGGGGCTGTTCGAAATAAATTCTCACGGTTCATGTCATGTCTAAGGTGTAACCAAGCAAACCTGAAATGCGAATGTGCATTTATCATCATCATCTACGCTGGTGTTCGCGACGCCTTGCACAGAAATAGTGGTAGTACCAGGAGCAGTGCTAGTCCTAGTAGTTGTAGGGAATACTGCTGCAATAGTCGCACTTGTAGTGCAGGTGTGTAAATCTGTGTATTTATGTATGTATATACGTACAGTAATTATGTATATACTGGGAATTCCAACATGCAATTGTGTGAAACGATGGATGCAAAGCTTCTACCAGCTGCTCAATTTTGCTGACCTCCTCAACCACTCTGGTCGCATTTTGTTCTTATCATCATGGCAACACTCCCGGCATTTTGAGAAGAATGGGATGCTACTGAATATCCTAACGGATCCATACCGGTAATTCATGCGTGTTGAAGGTGCCAAATGGCGGATCAATTCTAATGGCGTAAAGCTACAGCCCTTGGCCTCTTGGGGGCTTGGTCCACGTGTCTACGTCTCAATGCGTACCTGTTCTTTTCTGGGCTTCCCAAGCTGGCGTATTTGGCCACGGCTTCAGCATCTGCTACGACCTACCCACGATGTCCACTCTGTTACAATGATTTGCGATGTGTTGAGATGTGTTAAGCGATGTGTTATGTGATGCGTTACGAGTTCGAACATGAATCGTGCGATAGCCTTTTGAGAGATCTGCATCTTTTCACGGTTTTACCATGTTTTACCACGCTCGAGATTTTCCCGTGGCTCCTGGTCCGGCTTCATGCCGATGGCAGCACACAACGACTTCCAGATCTTGTCAGATTCTTCACCTTGGATGCAGTGACTTGACCTCAGCCCTCATCAATCCTCATTGATCCTCGCCTATCCCGGCTTCAGCAACCAGCAACCCCCATCTTGGCCCATCTTGGTCATGTACTCATCACCAACTTGTCGTAGTTCCCCATCAAGCCAGTGTAGTACTGCCTGCGCTGCAAAAGACCTATGGATAGTCAAAATGTTCGATTCTGATCTCGATTCTGTCAAAATGTCGAACTGCTTTGCAAAAAGTGCCCTGCTCAGTTTGGCATCTCTGTGTGCCTGGTACTGGATCTTAGCTGAGCAAATTAGTTGTGTGCTTCCCCCAACCCAATCCACGTGAAACGGAGTGGGTAATGACAGGAACCAAAGGATACAAAAAAGGATACAAAAAAGGATACAAAAAAGGATACAAAAGGTACGTAACGACTCTTGAACGTCTTGAACCAGAATGTTGCCTTCGTGACATTGGTTTGATGCTTGCGTTTCTAGTTTGGTAGCTTTTCCGTTCTGCTCTAAGAATCAATACAAACAATATACTAACATATACAGAAACATTACATATGTATCTGGGCTGGCCGGAGTACAATGAGTTTTCAATCAGGAATGATCAATACATCATTATCTTGGCTGCAATCTCATCTTGAACAGGAACACACAAGTATAACAGAGGGCAAACCGGTAAACAGATAGACTGCAAAACATCACTGTGGAAGAACTTGCGCCACTAACTTAATTTTCGAACTTGGGCATCCTCTCACAGGTGCTACACACAATGCCAGCATTTGCAAGAGCCTCATGCCCAGAGCAAAGATCGCGTCGTATTTGAATCTAGAGTCCACGTTGCTCAGGTGCTGACAGCGACCGCTCGGCGCACTACAAAGCATAGCAACTCAGACATCTTTATGCAAAACACTAAATATATACATAGATATATATATATATATATCCATATCTCTAATATCTCTTCATGGATCTTCGTACCTCTCTGACAAAGTCTGTGTGTGTGTGCCAATTGTTTTGATCCGTGCACAGTAGGCAACCTATCAATACTATATTGGGGCGGACCCGGGCTCATTACCTCTGAAAAGAATACCACTGGATGATGGATGGTGTCAATTGTTCCTTACGCGTTTACTCAGTTGTTTTTGTGGCTGGTAAAAGAGATACTGTAGTCTTGGAGGGCCCACTTGCCACCGATAGATCAGAAACACCAAGCGCAAGCCCCTTACTTGGGATGTCTTCAGCAGTGGCTTCTCATTTGATATCTGTGAGTGCAGCTTGTTCTCTCTGTGAAGGGACCCGGTTCTATTTGATCTATGGGCCTCATTTTACACGAGAAGCATTTTGACTGCCATCCAAATCTTTGCCAGCATCCAGATGCATCCAGCACCAACATTCTCACACTGCCCGAGACTTGCCGTCTGAGTGATGAAGTCGACGAGGAAAGTTCTGTACCTTGGTGTCGCAGAGACGCTTTCACAGGCGCTGCAGTTGACGCGAACTTTTGGTCGAGAAGGTACTGCTCAACGAACATGGAGTACACAAGTCAAGAGATGTCAAAAGATTAACAAAACCATCATGTTTGCCAACAAAGCAAATTCATTCTTAGATGATCTTACACTGTGGATGATCTCACACCATCTACAATCATCTACCCATATGGCTGTGGGTCAAAACCCCGTACCCCTGGTTCCCCACTATTAACCATTGATTTCCTTATAGTTTGTTGGTTATTATCCACCATTATTGGTGGGTTAATTTGGACCCATAGCCATATCTACACAGCAGTTCATCGCAAGAGACTTTTTCCATGTACACTTCCGGAGTGACGAGAAACTCTTCCAACCAAGTGGCATGGGAAGGACAGGTGGCTGCGGGTAGCCCTGTCTCAAGGCCGACTTCATCTGACTTCTCGTTTCGCGTCATTTCCCTTCTGTTTCTCCAAAAAAAATAAAGATCTCATTCAATGTTCAATCTGTCCAAGCATCAAAGCTTTTCAGTTTAGGCAAGTTCACACTCGACATTTTACATACCTATATCTATCATTATCATTATCATTATCTATCTATCTATCTATCTATCTGTCTGTCTGTCTGTCTATCTATCTGTCTGTCTGTCTATCTATCTGTCTGTCTGTCTGTCCATCTATCTATCTGTCTGTCTGTCTATCTATCTGTCTGTCTGTCTATCTATCTGTCTGTCTGTCTGTCTGTCCATCTATCTATCTGTCTGTCTGTCTATCTATCTGTCTGTCTGTCTATCTATCTGTCTGTCTGTCTATCTATCTGTCTGTCTGTCTGTCTATCTATCTATCTATCTGTCTGTCTGTCTGTCTATCTATCTGTCTGTCTGTCTGTCTATCTATCTATCTATCTGTCTGTCTGTCTATCTATCTGTCTGTCTGTCTATCTATCTTTCTATCTGTCTGTCTGTCTGTCTATCTATCTGTCTGTCTGTCTGTCTATCTATCTATCTATCTGTCTGTCTGTCTGTCTATCTATCTGTCTGTCTGTCTATCTATCTTTCTATCTGTCTGTCTGTCTGTCTATCTATCTGTCTGTCTGTCTGTCTATCTATCTATCTGTCTGTCTGTCTGTCTATCTATCTGTCTGTCTGTCTGTCTATCTATCTATCTATCTGTCTGTCTGTCTATCTATCTATCTATCTGTCTGTCTGTCTATCTATCTATCTATCTGTCTGTCTGTCTATCTATCTGTCTGTCTGTCTATCTATCTTTCTATCTGTCTGTCTATCTATCTATCTATCTATCTGTCTGTCTGTCTGTCTATCTATCTGTCTGTCTATCTTTCTATCTTTCTATCTATCTATCTCTCTGCCTGTCTGTCTGTCTGTCTGTCTGTCAGTCTGTCTGTCTATCTATCCATCTATCTTTCCATTATACATATACGTGTGTACAAGAACGAGCCTCGAGCAAATACTGACAGAGATCAGATCTTAGAGGCTGAGACTGACAAAATAGACTAGATTTTGGCAACGAATCGAAGCAGTCTCATTAAAAGTCAAAACTAGCTCGAACATGCTTCGAAGCAACATGCTCTTGAACATGCTCTTGAACATGCTCTTGAACATGCTCTTGAACAACGTTCTTCACGCATCATAGCCCTTTCGTACCTTGTAGAAATCGTCAATGGTCTCAGAGACAGTTTTGACCTTGGGTCACAGTTTGAACCACGGAGTAAAGGCATACAACGGCTGCTAGATTCAATTGCTACAAAATGCCACCAGCATTCTCTGACGATTTCCAGAAAACGATTGGCTCACAAGTGACAAGCTGCAAAATCAAGAACATCTACACTTGAGGCCAGGGGAATCCAGGGGAGGAAAGCTAAGGGCAGCAGGGAGTAGAACCACAATCCCAACAAGAATATGCACAGGAAGAAAAAGGAAAGGAAACTTGATGAAACTTTCAATTTGCACTTAGAATCAAATGCATGTATAGTCTGTGTGGGTGAATATTGGTGAAGACTTGAGGACTTTTTCCTCCAAAAGAAACGTTCTTGGTCTCGATATGTCTCGAAAAAAACAGAACACCATACCTGCCTGACAGACCACCGATGAGAGGTCCTCTATTCAAAAGGACCCGAATTCTTGAGTTTCTATGTTTTGTTCATCCAAAATGAGCATCAAAATGTGCGTCTTTGCAGGTTTTTGATAACCAAGCATTTGATGTATATCGATCATTGTGAAGACGGACCCCCAAAGGAAAACACCTTTGGAGTTGACCAAACTCCAGCTGCGGAACGCAGCCTTCGTGACTTGGTTTGCGACCACAACGCAACGGAATCTGTCCTTCCATAGTTTAAAGCTGTAATCTCAATACACTTGAGGCATCTTGAGGTAAAGGGGTAGGGAGGGTAGGGAACAAAAAAAGCTGGCTGACGGGTAAATGGACGTATTGGCTGACATATTGGTAAAGATTCCTCAATTTGCAAAAACAATTAAAAACATGTCAAATGTAAAAATTCATTTTTGGACCAAGTTTTCTTGTTGTTAATTGCAATTCTGAATTGCCATGGAGACATGTTTCTTTGTTGTTTGAGTCTCTAGAGTGGGATGTTGCCTATGCAAGTGAAAAGCCTAGGGGCAGAGCGCGCGGCGAAGCAGTTAATGCATGTTGGGGCTGTGCCTACGAGAGCCTATGCCCGTGCACAACTGACCATAGTTGCTAATTTTTTCCCCTGCAATGCCTACGCCATGGCCATGTGTCTATCATTGTCTATCATTGTCTATCATTGTCTCCATTTTCAATTCTACAATTTTTAGTCTCTATTTTCTATTTTCTATTTTCTATTTTCTTTTCTGTTCTATCGACTGCTTTTCTTTCGTTTCTTCAACTGGGCACTCAGAAGGACCTCAGCCGTTTGCCTAGGCCTTCCGCCTGTCCTACGTGAAGCATACGCGGAGCGTACACCTGGCGACAGCCTACCTCCAAGGCAGAACTTAAGCACCATCATTAAGCCAGCAACGATGTGCCGAATTTCTTTGTGGGCACATCCTTACGCCATTGATCAACCAACATCACTTTCAAGAGAGCTGCGATAGCTATTGCATTGCCAACCCAGGTATTGAACCATAGACAAATGGATATCGCTGAAGATCTTCCAGGGTGGCTTGACGAGGAAAACCTTGATTCTGCATGGCGTGGTTCAGAGAACAAAAAATGCATTCATATATGGTGGGAAAGTTAATCCGAATCTTGTCAAAACAACAGAATGGATCCCACATCCCAGAGGCGAAATCGCCAATTTGCTAAGCTGATACCAAGTCCGGCACAAACATGTACAAACTCACAGGATCCTTCTCGACTTTGGCAGACATGGAACATCATGGAACGATCACATTCAGAGAAAGCCAAAGGAAGACAAGGAGTTCGAATGAGTTCGACTCGGTTGGACTTGCAGTCACTTCTCTGTCGTTTCTCCTTGACTAGTACCGACGGGACGCCGACAGTTGCAAGTTTCAAGGGCAGTGACTTAGTGCTGTTGTGTACTGTTGCGTGCTTTATGTGTTTTCTCCAACTACAATTTCCTCAGCTGATTTCTCTTTTAAACCATGGCTATCTAAATGTCTCAATTCATTGATATTCTTTAAGATATTCTTTAAGATATTGTTAGATAGAATTTTATATGTTCCTATGTAATCTTTGGAGAAGCTCAACAATAGCAGAGCTACGCGCCCGTTGATTCCCCAGCAAGATAGGATGGCAACTGTGCCAAGGCTGAGGTGCGTGCTGGGTTCTTCAGGCTCTCCACAACGGATGCGTGGCGGGTAGTCCTGGAGCCCTGTGCAAAGTGCAAAAACAAAGATCCAAAGAATCACGAGGAAAAGGAACTGACATGAAAGAATATTAAAACACGACACGCAATCAGGAGAGTACCAAGGTGCACAAAAAAGATCGAAAAGGATGGTCAAAGCCCGGAACATTGGGTTTCTCTCCAACATAGCACACATACAAATAGCATCAAGCCGAGCAAAGGTGGCGCTGTGCGTTGTACTTATGCTCATGCAGAGAAAGTCAAAGCGGAAAGATGTATAAAAATACTTCATGATACCTCAATATCTTCAAATATCTTCAATTACAACCGTTTGGCAAGGCCTTTTGCCTCGAAAAACTGCAAGGAACTGAAAGCCAATCACTGCTGCCTCCCGCGTGGACTCTGCCTGCGCTTGTGTGCCCTTCGCTTGTGTGCCCTGAAAGGCACCTAGGAAACTCCAACCTGCCAATGGACAATGGACGCGCAGGAAATCAGTGGAGTTCTTATGTACCTGTACTGGTACATACTGTGGACTCCCGAGAATTCTTTGATATTTTTTTGTGTGCGAAGATTCCACTGTTTTCGATGTGATATCTTGATTACTCATGAGTCAAGTCATTGTCAGTCAAATCTTGAGAGTAGGGTAATTCTCGAAACATGTGACAACTTTCTGTCATGCTTTCCATCTTTCTTCCTTCGATTCATTCGTGATTTCAGTGCTTTCAGTGCTTTCAGTGCTTTCAGTGCTTTCCCATTCTCTTTCTCTATCTTTCCATTTTCTTCCCTTCTGCCTTGGACGCCCAAAAGGACTGCAAGGGCTGCGAGCCTTGCAAGTCACCGTTCAATGAGAACTACAACAATGGCATGGAAAACAACAAAAATGATACCCTTGGGACATGCCATGGGTCAGGTTCAACACTGTCAAGCCAGCTGCATTCTTGAAACTGACTGGCGCAAGTGCACAGTGTCTGACCCGTTTCTAAGTCAAAATTCAACACCCCGACCCTGGGCGGCGCATAGCAGGCTTCCTGTGCATCTTTGCGCCTGGGAACATTTGGAACGTTAAAAGCAAAAACTCGGAATAGATTTAAACCTTTGTGTGACATTCGGTACATGTTTAAATATGTTTGATCCCCTCAAAAATAAAGTTCTTACCCCCGCAGTATCGGAGGGCTCCCTTGTCACTGGAAGCACTTTTGAGACTCCAAGACTTCACTACACCAGAAATTGGAACTTATGTTGCTGGAGTTGAAACTCATTGGGTTTTGGTGCGGGGGGGCAATCACGAAAAAGGCTTTAGGCAGTCGGGGAGGGATGGGAATGAAGCAAATTACCGGTGGCAACTTTGGAGCTCCGTAGGAATGAGCGAACCAAAACAGGAGCACTATTATATCTGCAATATTGCCTATACATATATAAACATATGCATTCATTTCTTGATTCATTTACAGAAATGAATATACAAGCATTGTATATAAGTATATAGTTGTATATGATTGCAAGGAAATGCAAGAGATAGTTGCCCGCGGTCGAATAGAACTCACCTTGACTTCAATACGGCCCAAAGATCAAACATCCATTGTCTTCGCCGTGGAAAGAACAAAGCAAGAAAAGACTCCCAGACAATTAAACTGCAAGAAGGCCTCCGCAACATGTGCAGGAAGGAATGAAGAGGTGGCATCCGTTCAAAAATGCTTGATAGGTTTTTAGTCTCCGATGACCATATTAGAATTGTTGATGTTGTTTTTCAATTTCGCCACAAGGCGGAGTCATGTATATATGCAGTGATTTTGCTTTCCCCCATGTTAGCGCTAGTTTCGCGCTTGTTTGGCGCTAGTTTTTTTTGAATCATGTATTTGTTTGCATCCTTTTCAATTGCGATTCTTCTCCATAGCCTTTTCCTTCTAAGTCTCAAGCTCAGTGGTAAAGACAACATGTCTATACCAGATACTTGTCGTTCATCTCGATGCGTTGGCCGACTTTCGCAATCCATGATCTCCACAATTTCCCCAAAGTTGCAGCCCAGTGAAAACGTTCCTCTGGCGCTAGATCCGCGCTAGATCCGCGCTAGAAAAACCCCACAGACCAAGACCCTGCCTGACCAGACCTTTGTTTTCCTTTTCTGCCACAGCAGACAGATATTAGCTCTAGCAGCTCCGAGTAAAACAGGTCCGCGCTAGATACAGTTGTCGAAATCTGAAGAAAGTGTGGTTCATTGCTATGGTTTAGATGTGGTGCCCCGACAATTGCGCCACAAGGCGGAGCCCCATGGAACTACGGTATTACGACCGTTTTCAGGAACAAACATTTCGAAACGAGCCCAGGTTTGAAAGCCGTCTCAAAAAAACGCCGACATCATCCCAAAATGCCTTTTGACAAAACATGGAGGAAACAAAACATGAGAAGAGCCTGAAACCTGGGAAGGAAACCGCAACTTGGTCGAGCTTGGAAAGCTCCAAAACGCAGCATCGAAGCTCTCAACATGGCCCACAAACCTGCCTTCGGCGGCCTGTGGCGGGCTCACAGAGAGAAAAAGGCAGCTGCTGAGCCACTATGGCATTGTCATGCATCGTCCCCATCAAGGCTGGCCAAAATTCACTCAGTGTCTTACTCCGTGGAAACATGTGGAACCTAGTGAGGACGTAGTGGATTTTCTTTTAAATTACACCGGCATAGACCCCAGATAGAACATGTATGGACAACAAGGTTGGGGTAGGGAATCAAGTAGGTTCTAATGTTTGATCAAAAATTGTTGTCAATGATTTCGATGAAAACGTCAAATGCCATGCTCTCAAGTCTGAAGGCATCTTCTGAATCTTGACCTGAAATTTTCCGATTTCCATTTCTTTTTGGAAAAGAACTCTTCTTTCTCCTTGGAATGGAACTCTTCTTTCTCCTTGCAATAGAACTCTTCTTTCTCCTTGGAATGGAATTCTTCTTTGACCTTGAAATAAAACTCTTGCTTCTCTTGGAATAGAACTCTTCTTTCTCTTTGGAATAGAACTCGTCTTTCTCCTTGGAATGGAACTCTTCCTGCTCTTGGAATAGAACTCTTCTTTCTCCTTGCAATAGAACTCTTCTTTCTCCTTGGAATGGAATTCTTCTTTGACCTTGAAATAAAACTCTTGCTTCTCTTGGAATAGAACTCTTCTTTCTCTTTGGAATAGAACTCGTCTTTCTCCTTGGAATGGAACTCTTCCTTCTCTTGGAATAGAACTCTTCCTTCTCTTTGGAATAGAACTCGTCTTTCTCCTTGGAATGGAACTCTTCCTGCTCTTGGAATAGAACTCTTCTTTCTCCTTGCAATAGAACTCTTCTTTGACCTTGGAATGGAACTCTTCTTTCTCTTGGAAAAGAACTCCTCCTTCTCTTTGGAATCGAACTCTTTTTTCTCCTTGCGAGAGAACTCTTCTTTCTCCTTGGAATAGAATTCTTCTTTGACCTTGGAATGAAACTCTTCTTTCTCTTGGAATAGAACTTTTCTTTCTCCTTGGAATGGAACTCTTCTGTCTCCTTGGAATAGAACTCTTCTTTGGCCTTGGAATGGAACTCTTCTTTCTCCTTAGAATGGAACTCTTCTTTCTCCTCGGAAAAGAAGTCTTCTTTGACCTTGGAATGGAACTCTTCTTTGACCTTGGAATGGAACTGATCCTTCTCTTGGAATAGAACTCTTCTTTCTCTTTGGAATAGAATTTTTCTTTGACCCTGGAACAGAACTCTTCTTTCTCCTTGCAATAGAACTCTTCTTTCTCCTTGGAATAGAATTCTTCTTTGACCTTGGAATGGAACTCTTCCTTCTCTTGGAAAAAAATCTTCTTCCTCCTTGGAATGGAACTCTTCTGTCTCCTTGGAACAGAATTATTCTTTGACCTTGGAATGGAACTCTTCTTTCTCCTTGGAATGGAACTCTTCTGTCTCCTTGGAATGAAATTCTTCTTTGACCTTGGAATAGAACTCTTCTTTTTCGTTGGGATAGAATTCTTCCGTCTCAATGGAAAAGAATTCTTCTTTCTCCTTGGAGAAGAACTATTTTTTCGCCTTGGAATAAATTTCTTCCTTCTCTTGGAATAGCACATGCCGACAGCCCCTGCCAACAGCACGTGCCCACAGCACCTGCCACCAGCACCTGCCCACAGCACCTGCCAACAGCACTTGCCAACATCATGCCAACAGCACCTGCCGACAGCACCTGCCGACAGCACCTGCCAACACCACCTGCCGACAGCACCTGCCAACAGCACCTGCCCACAGCACCTGCCACCAGCACCTACCAACAACACCTTGCAA
>VSDK01027655.1:48780-64843 GCA_009767595.1 Symbiodinium kawagutii
CGACAGCACCTGCCGACAGCACCTGGCAGCAGCACCTGCCAACAGCACCTGCCGACAGCACCTGCCGACAGCACCTGCCGACAGCACCTGGCACCAGCACCTGCCGACAGCACCTGCCGACAGCACCTGCCGACAGCACCTGCCCACCAGCACCTGCCGACAGCACCTGCCGACAGCACCTGGCACACAGCACCTTCAGCCAGAAAGTTCGCCGACAGTGACCTGTTATTTGGGAAGTAAGAACCCCTATAGCTTCCAGCTATCTGGGGAAAAAAGCCGAAATTGCCTGGCAATGTTCAATCAATTTCATCCCATGCTCACTGCCCCGTCGATTGTGGCATAGATGGCTCATTGCCCATGCACCGCACTTACTCAAACCTACCCAACGGAAACCTTACTGTAGAAAACATATTCCCAAGGTCTAAAATCATTTGGCGAGCGCATTCACGAGTTGAATCATATCTGCGCGCTTTTTTGCTATGGCGCGCTAGCATCGGCCTCGGGAGCCTCTTTGACTTCCCCTGGCAATTCGGCGAGCTGAGGAAAAATGGGCTCAACAGAAGCATGGAGACTTTCGTCCGTGCCCAAATTGTGTGGTTTTTTGTGGCTTGTGTTCGATTGTTTTCGCAGCCTGATGCGCCTACCCCTTCCCTCCTCCTCATCAACAAGTGTCACCACATCCATGTGTAATCTTTTATTATTAGATCTTTGATCAGTATAATTATTCAAAGTCATCGCACTGAAACAAGATGACTGGTGGCCCTATTGGGGCGAGTCGCCATATGCATACAATATATATAAATATATATATATATGTCATGATTGCCACATGTCGCCATGCTGATTTTCATCACACGTTGCGGTCAGAGTACAATACATCGGCCTTGTGCAAAATGGAAGTTATCGATGATTTGGGGCCTTATCGGCCTATAGTTTTACAGATTGTTGAAAAAACATATCAATATAAATAATATAAATCAATACTGTATAAAGATGTGAAGTTGAGATGGCTCAACTTAGCAGATCCTGTGAACCTCCGACCTCCCTCTGGATCCAAGTCATCATCGGCAACTCGAGCTTCAGCGTCCAACTTTGCCTATCGCTTGCTGAGTTGGAAGTGCACACGCAAATGGAACAACATCGAACAAGATTGAAATGAAACTATAAAGCAAAATAGAGTAAACTATAACTTCCAATAAATTAAAGTATGTTGAACTACGGATGAATATATTCTTGAAAAGAGTTGAAACGAATCAACGGATGCACTGGGAACGCATTGGGAATCTAGTGGGAACGCACTGGGAATGCCCTGACCTTGCAGAGAAATGACTACTACAAGTCACACGTTACATCACGCTACTCGGATGTACTCTGTATCTTGAGCACCTGATAGTGCAGAGCCTGCAGATCAACAGCATGGCAAGGGCAGCATAGCAAATAAGATGTGTGAATACATTTAAGATCTCAAAACATTTAAGAATACATGATTCAATGTTTAAAGTATTTATTGAAATTCAAGATCTTTTGACTGTCAAAAGACTTGCTACAGCCATTCTACTGTAGCGGCAGTTCTAGGGGGGCATGTGCACAACGGCAACCTTTTCGTTCATGGCACGGTACCAGTACTGCCCACACAGTAAAATGGCAATGGCAGTCATTGCTGTGACCTTCGAACTACAAAGGCATAGCACAGGAGAATCGCACACACATATGCAGAATAGAACCAGCACTGAAAACAAAGACAACGACAACAAACAAAGTAACTAACTAACTAATTACCAAACTAACAAACTAACAAACTGACAAACGAACAAACTAACAAACTAACAAACTAACAAACTAAGTAACTAACTAGCAACAACACTCATGCATATGTATATATATTGCACACACATAATAATCATATAACATATAAACAACTATCATAGAAATTCATAGAATACTATAGGAAACCAACAAATGGGCAGCTCTGCTCATTCGGGTGCAGGTGCCCACAGCATGTCAACATGGAGGATTCCAGTCCTCTGATTTGGAAGCTACGTGAAAAGTTGAAGAGGATCAAAAATGATAAAATTTCGTCAAGTACGTCAAAATTTGGATCTTTCGCAAAGGAATCCAAATCTACTAAATGCCTTTTTTTACATCTTTTTACCTTTGTGACACGCCTCCAGCTGCCGAGTTGACATGAATTGCCCGGAAGAAAAACAAAGACAACTTCATACAACTTCCACACCATGACTTGCCATCACTTTTCAGATCGCATGTCTACTCTGTGAAGGGAGGATTCAACTGATCGAACACAAAAAAGATTGAATCTGAGTGAAACTATGTAAGTCATCCAAGAAGGCCAAGCATTTTACTTCTTGCTCTCTTGCATCTCCGGACATCTCTCCACCTGATCTTCTTCTGTCGGATTCAATCGAATCAATTTGTTGCAGCCAGCAACAAGGTCCTCAAGGCACCCGGTTGCAGAGCTGAAATGTTGGCAGAATGGATTCACAATTAAAATGTCACAAATGCATGACCCATGGATGAGAATGATGACATGGTTGCCAGCCAAGGCATCGACAGCGCGATTTATCCGCCCTTTTCTTTTCAACCATGCAGCCACTGCTGCCATCTCCTGGAAAAACAGGAGAGAATTCAAAGGAGAAAACAAAAGTGAGAATGGAGCCAATATTGCACTGGAACATACTGGAACCATCGCATGCTACTGTAGTGAGCTTTGTTGAGAATACGGCCCTGTCTACTTCACTCCCCGGACTCATTGGAGGTTTTGATACCTCACTATTTGAGGATATCAAAGCTACGAAATGTTGGGTAGAAGTGCGGACATCGATGGAGCCGAAGCATGGAACAGCCAGCTGCGAGCAACATCTGCTTCTGTTTGTATCATTGTCAGTGAGAAAGGGAAAGATGGCCGCAGAGTGGGCCTCAAGATATCAACAAGAGATCTTAATTGAGCATAGTTGAAAGAAAGTACTTGCAACTGAGAGGCTTAACTTAAAGCACGTGACATTGTGATGGTTTCATGAAGTATCTGATGGATCTTTCGAATTTCCAACATCCTCTCTGACAGGTCTTTTCCAATTCTCTGTGAGCTGTGGGAGAAGAGTGAAATCGTGTGAAATCCCAGCCGTGACCGCACGAATTGGCTTTGTCAGTGGAGCCTAGTGGAGCATAGAGAAGCATACCGGAACGGACTAGAGCATAGCGGAGCATAGCGGAGCATAGTGGAACATAGTGGAACAAAGTGGAACATAGTCATAGTGATGTGGGAAAGCTCTTTGTAATCAGCTGGTCCCAAAGCCAATCAATATATTGCTGGATGCTTTGGAGAGGAAAGCCCCGCATCGGGTTCGAATCTAAGTTCGTCAATTCTCCTGCGCAGTGATATAGATGTACTTTCCTCTGTCATCAAAGATGCCACTGAGACGTCCTCAGTTTTGGCTTCAGAACATTGATCTCTTTACCAGTCTCATGACTGCGCTGTAACAACCATGCTTGTACTAGTATAATTCTTCAAGCGACAAATTCTGGCCTCTAAATAGTTCTGCACTGTCAGACTTCGTCATCATTCTCTATTATTCAGTTTATCATTCTGTCAGAAAAGTCCCAGGAGTCTATCACAATCGTTATGAAATTTCGGTAGGCGACTCATACGATCTTTCAATCAACTGCCTCGTGGCCGAGACCCGAACCCATCTTTTCCAACTCCTCCAAGCGTTTGATGACGTTCGCAGTCCTCATGCGGAACTCTGCTGCCAAGTCCTGGGACACTGTGACAAACCTTCGGATCTTGGCAAATGTGAAGAAATGAAAAGAAAGAAATGAAAAGAAAGAAATGAAAAGAAAGAAATGAAATGAAAGAAATGAATGAACACACCTGAAGGACCTGAAGACCTTCTAAAACTTCGATGAGATTCCTAGAAGTGATGGGTTGTGTGAGCAAGGCAAACGGCAGGGATGTGCATAGATTTTCTGCATGGTAAAGTGAATGACACAGAGGACATGGAAGCAAAAAGTTTAGGCCTGAAAATTGACTTGAAAAGTACCAAGTAGATCCAAGTAGCAACTGCCACGGTCAGGCAACTTAAACTTAGAAGGGAGATGTGTGGAGCTGTTTTCTTGGAAAGTCTTTGCTTTTTGCATTCTCACTTCTCGTCCTTGGAAAGTGATTGCACGTGATTTTAACCCTGGCAGCCTCCAGATTGACCACTTTCCTCATCTTCACGTAGTCAATAAACCTGATGCACTCCGACAAACAGTTGGACATGCAAACAATTCTGCAAACAAGAAGACCTACAAGGTAAACTATTGAGGTATCTCAAGGGTGCAAAACATTGCAGATAGTTTGGATGTATAACAATGTATCATGATCGAGAGTATAGCAGCGCAGGCGTGGCGCTATTGAGTGAAACCTTTGAGGGACAATGAAAACATATTAAAACTGCCAGTCCTTCATGATCTCTTGCGGTGGGATTATTACAAAACGCTCGTGTGGAATGGTCGGGTCCCGTTCTCGGCGAATCTTGATTACCAATCGCGCTGCCACAAAACGACACACAACACGTGTGCAAAAGCAAATTGTATTTTCCGAAAGTTCAACCGAGCATGTTTTGGAAGTCCCGGAATCGCCCCACGCGTACCACAATGTACAACGAACATGGTGGCCATTGGGGGTGGCTTCTAACAACTGAGCACGGCTGGCGGTTTCGGATGACAAATGGCTGCAAGCCATTGCGGTTGAGAATGGACGCAGCTCACAAACTCCCAGAGTTAGGTGGCAGCCTTTGCCATTGGAAAAACACAAAACGACATAGAACAACATAGAACATTCAACATAACAAGCAAAACGCAAACATGTTTCAACTTGCGAAGGTGTCTTGTGAAGGTGTCTTGCGAATCTTTTGGACGGATGAATTGTCGTTTCTCCAACAAGAAAAACTCAGAGAATGCTCTGCGTAGCGGGTCTGTACATGACAGGAAAACTGAAGAATGCTTCTCCACCAGCCTTTCCAGTGCAGAATCCCCCATCGAGCCATCATCCTCCGCGGGCAACGGTTGCTTTCAATAGGGTAAAGCAAAGCATCAAATTTGGCAGCACAGTTTTAGAATCTAAATGGTAATGTGTGCACACATCTACTGATCTTTTCAAACAAGCTCACACAATTTCTTCTCGGTTGTTCTTTGTATGCTCTCATCAGCGTATTTGTTCTCTCCCGGAGAGGTAGTGGGGCATGGGCGAATGCCACGGCTGAATTTCTCCATGAACTACCAACCTGACCACTCCAACCAAAACTGCTTTTATCAGCACACTTTTGTCCATGACTCGGGGCTATTACTATTGTGCCATGTTCTTCCATGAGATTCACTAGATGGCGAAGTCCTCACCCTCGGCTTCCACTGCACACATTTCTTTCCACCTGAAAGCTGAGCTGCGAAAAACTACGGGATGCTTTGAAGTTGGCAAAGCATCCAAATATTCATCCAAAAACCTAAGCAAGTGATCTTGGCATAGGATCTTGGAATCTTAGGTGTAGTGTGCAGTTTACCTTATCATGATACAAAATTAAGGCTCGAGTGCTGACTTCACGCTTATCAAACGTGATTAAGATTGTACAGCGCTTGCGTACATTGCACTGAAGAAGAATGAAGACTGCGACCCTCTTGGCGAGATTCTTACAATCACGGCAGCTTGTCATGGCGAGTCGCTTTTCAAACTCTTCGCGTTCTTGCTGCTTCTTTTCTTCCCATGCCTGAAATTTGCAGCGTTGGAGTAAGAGCCCACGGCCTGCTAACAAACCACACGCCCATGATACACATTGGATATCCGTGTGTCCACGTGTCTAAAAGATGTATCACATACTATCACATGACATATGAAGGATGCAGTTCTTTACAGTTGATACATTGAAGGATTCAACCTCCAATCAGTGCAAGGTCATAGTCCAAGGGTCTGTGGATTCACAAAGAGATATGCTGTTGTGACGCACACACTCACACACACACACACAGGCACAAAGCATCAAACAAAGAATCAATTCAAAATCGATGAATCTATCAACAATACAACCAGCTAAACAAACAAGTCTGGCAGGCAAGCTTCTTTACGGTTTATGTTTTGAAAGGAATAAACATGCAGAAATTCTCTTTGGTTTTTCGTACCTGTGAACGTATTTGCACACTTCCTAGCGCGGCTGAAGCCTATATATACTTCTTTTACACGGACGAATCAAGGATTCTGCTGGCGGTATCTCATGCAGTCAACACATGACACATCATGACACCATGCACTTCGGGTCTGTTGAGCCCGTCCCAAATGTCCCAAGCATGTAAAGCGTTAATGCCCATCTCACCCAGCTTAAAGTTTCAAAGCCACAGCTGAGACATGACTTGACCCCGACTCCTTTCTGGTCATGTTTCCAAGATGGAACAAAATCATACATGAATGATATACTTTTTGAATCTGCCAACATCAACGATTTTGACAAAATAGATCAATTGTTTAATCATTTGTTTAATCATTTGTCTTAATCTATATTCTTTAAAAATCATCATTTCTTTCTTCATTTCTGACATTTTGTTTACACTTTTTTTTGGTTCTCACTTCACGGCGCATCTCGCAGCACCTTCTCCTCCTCCGCCTCTTTGCGCAAACGTGCTGCATCTTTCTCCTGCAGCTTCTGACCGTACCTTTCAGAAGGAGGAATGCTGAAAGACGAAAGGACTTTCGCCGAAACTCCGAATGTGTTATCACTCTTTGCTAAGCGTGATGATAGAATACCGACCTATTTGACTGAGCACAAAACTTGGCTTTCTTTTCGGCCTTCTGCTGCTGGGCCTTGCAGTTACTTGATCAATCAAATCCACAAGAATCAAATCGCTTGGCGAAGGAGAGACTTCGAAAGACTGCAAGTGGGCTTCTTGGTGCTCCCCACATGACAACGAAAGAATCAGAAAGAATCAGCATCAGCAGCGAATGGAACAGGTGCAGGAAATTGCATGACAACTATGAAAGAATCAGCAGTGAATAGAACAGACATCGTCAATGCAGGAGTGTAAAATATCCATGCTACTGACTGTGGATTGCGTAGAGACTTTGTATTGCCTTTCATGTCCCTGTGCTCTTATGCAGTGCCCAATGCCTCTCGCTCTGCCTGTTGTTGTGCCCTTTTCTCCTCAGGCAACATGTGGTGTTTTGCAAGGCAGAATGTGATTGAGATGTTCAATGAGACTACAACTGATGCCCTTTCATCAGAGAAATGAATCAAACCAACTCAAATGCCGCCATTTTCCTTGTCCTTTTTTCCTCGTGTCTTGAATTTTGACATTGAACGTGTTTTAAGCATGCTTACTTCAAGCCTCATTATTCCCAACAAAGTCAATCAAAGACGATCCTGCTTCTTCTGCTCTTTCGCGGGATTGGGTTTCTTTGTCCCATCGTCCTGAGAACTTGCAGAACTAATATGAAGAAACTCAACAGTGGAAACAAATGGAAGAGTAATTGTCTCCTCAGTCCACAGTGAAGCTTAGTATTCTAACTTGGAGTCAAAGAAAGACACAAACACCACACTTCTTTTTGATTTGCGCTGAAGAGTTCCTTGCGGTGCACAAAGGCAACAAGAGATCACAAACCGGGTAGCCAATCACTGTAACACAAATAAATACAAATAATCACTGATTACATTCTTACTACTTATGATTCGATCTTACCACCAGCTATTCCACTACTGCCTGCTTCATCACCCGACCTGAAATCCCCAACTTGCAACCTTGACAATCAAGGTTCCTTGAACCTTCCCGGAACCATGGTTCCTGCAACCTGAAGCGTGGTTCCCGGAACCATTGTGCACGGATCCACTGTGAACCTGGAACCCGGAAATTCCACCTCTCACAACCAGAACGGTTCAACTTTGGCTCCTGGAATGTTCACACAACCGTGGTTCCGAACCGGTTCCCATGCACCCTGGAAGCGTGGGGGAACCTCGGGGCGACAACCCGGGGTGCCACACCTACGGCATCCGAAGTCTCTAATGGCCGCACTAAAGCATCAAGCGAAAGCATTCTGCGAAGGGGCTGGATATCCCATGGCTGAAAATCAGAGCATTTCTGAATCATTTCCAGTGGTCCTCTGGAAGATGATTTCAATGACTACATTTGTATATATATATAAATATATTGATATATATTGATATATATGTATATATGTACATTTCTTTTGGCCGCTTCTGTGCACCTTCAAAGCAATTCTCTGACTGAATTACTGAATTTGTTCAAACGATGACTCAAAGATCAAGCTCCTCAGCAGTTGCAGCTCGAGCTCCTTGGTGCAAATGTTTCACCGCACTCTTCTACATATATATATATATGTATACTTATCTCTCTCTCTCTCTATCTATCTATCTATCTATCCATCCATCCATCCATCCATCTATCTTCGCATGTTCTGGCTACTTCAACTCGTACATGTCACAATGAATCATACCATATCATGCCTATTCTTCCAAAAAGCTTCATCTTTTCCTACACTAGTTCAGTGAGAAAACAGATCGGTTCCAATCTCGCAAGCTACGCGTACAGCGCTTCAAACAAACGACTTTCACTTCACGACTGACCCGACCTCGCTGCATTCGATCCAGCGCTCCTCGCCGCCTGTAACTCATCGAGAAGATTGATACACACAAAACTATACATAAATAGACATCTGTAATCATCTGTATGCCTACTAGTAGTACCGCACAAGGCGGTGGCGGAAGTTTCCAAGATAGGAGCACTATAGGAGTGTGCAGTTGTGGTTGCGACAATGTGACCATCGATCTGGCCACTTGACTGGCAGCCTATCTGTCTAGGTATCTTTCTATCGGTGGATCAGTTTTCTTTCTGTCTGTCTGACTGTCTATCTATCTATCTATCTGATGATCTATTCGTTTATCTATCTGCCTATGTACTTGTCTTTCTATCTACCTCACTATCTATCTCGTCATCTTTCTGTCTATGTATCTATCTATCTACCTGTCCATCTATCTATTTATCTATCTGCCTATCTATCTATCTGTCTATCTATCTACCGAATTATTTGTCTGATCATCTATGTGTCCATCTGTCCATCTTTCTGTCTATCTACCTGACTATCTATCTACTTTTCTATCTGACTCTCGTTTCGTCTGCCTATTTGTCCATCCATCGACCCATCTAGCCATCTGAATCTGGCTATCCAATTGCCTGTCTATTCCATCTATCTATTCTAGCTATTCTATCTATCTATAATTATTAAAGGATGAGAACTGGGGGTACCCCGTGTTCCAAAAGTGCGAAAACGTGCTGTGTTTTGACACATTTGCTTCAAAATGTGCTTCTCGCCCTGGCCGCGTGCACTTTTTCGGACATGCAACTTTCAAAACTTGTTAAAAACCACGAGTTTTTGCGACTTCGGACGTGAGAATGTGCTTCGCGCGCAGGCGGCGTGCCAATTTTCTTGATCATATGACATCTCCGAAAAGTGGCCCGAAACGCTGGTAAAATTGCAGTTTTTATTTTGGTACGAGATTTTATCTTAAAAATTTGCTTCGCGCGCAGGCAGCGTGCCAGTTTTGAGAATCATGAGTCATCAAAAGTGCTCCGAACATGTGGTGTTTTTACGATTTTGACTTCCAAATGTGCTTCGCGCCTAGGTTTTTTTAACGATTTTGCGAGTTGCAACTTCCAAAAGTGCTCCGAACGTGACATGTTTTTACGATTTTGACTTCCAAATGTGCTTCGCGCCTAGGTTTTTTCACGATTTTGCAAGTTCCAACTTCCAAAAGTGCTCCGACGCTGTAGTGTTTTTACGATTTTGACTTCCAAATGTGCTTCGCGCCTAGGTTTTTTAACGATTTTTGCACACACCTTCCGCCACAGTGGTCCGCACCCGCCGCTTTAGCGAGGTACCCTTCTGGACCCTCATGGTGCACAAAACCTTGCAAAACACAGCATTTCGCGACTTTCCTAACATTTTGGCGCGCTCGCATTCTCATCTTTCGCACATCTCATCTTTCACACATCTCATCTTTCACACATCTCTTCTTTCACACATCTGCTCAGGCGATCTGCCCTAGCTGAGTTGTCCATATTGTCGGAAGTTAGACTTCTAAACTTCCTTCGATGAATTGAAACACATTGAAACCCTTCATCTTTGAACTCCTGACGCAGTCTAGATTTGATCTTGGTTCTGACGATACAAGGGTTTTCGTTGCAATGCAAGAAATTGAAAGGATCTCTGCAATGGAGCTGCAGTAGGCACACCGCTGCTGTTGCTTCATGTTGCTTCCATGATTTCACAGGTGGAAATTTTCACAGCACAACAGCAGCACAAGGAGAGAAGTTTTGTGCCTCGGAGCTGCAGCCCTTAGCGCCAAAAGTCTGTGATGTTCCGATGTTCCGATGTGACTTTCCCACAAGTCCAACTCCGAACTCCGAAAAATTCCCAAAAGGTCCTCCCAAAAGGTCCTCCCAAAAGGTCCTCCCAAAAGGTTTCCCCAAGGCTTCCTCTGTGGTTTACTCTAAGCTTGTTCCAGAAGGTTCCCCAAGCTCTTACTTTACGGTCTTTCCGTAAGGCTGCGCTTCCCCTAAGGTATACCCGAAGGACTTCCCTACGTTCCGAGGGATTTGTTGAGGTCACTAAAGATTTTCCTTAATTAAGGTCTTTACGAAAGTTCTCTCCTAAGGTTTTCTAAGGTTTTCCCTTCCGTTCGAAGGCTTTTTTTGAGGTCTTTGCAAAAGGTAAGGTGTTTCTAGGTTTCCCGGGGTCTTTTCCAAAAGGTCTTCCCTAAGGTTGTCCCCCAAGGTTTTGCTTCTATATAAAAGGTTTTCCTGAGGATTCTCCTAAGGAAAGGTGTGCCAACTTTAATTTTGGTTTTGTGCTGTGTCTGTGTTGTTGCAGTGTTTTTTGACGTGCTAGAACCAGTAGCAGCAGGTACTTTGTTGCTCCAGTTCTGTGCATGTGACAATCATGTTTTCCCAATGTTATCGAAAGCGCATGTCAGGTGAGTGGCAAGAGAAAGTGAAGGGTTTATCTCAGATTGAGCGACGTTAGGTGATTGCTTTCGCACTTGTTCGTTCTGAGTATTACTTTGCAAACAAAACAACGAGTACTTGTATAATTCATATTTATGTAGATGTATCATGTACATATGATACATGCAGAGAGAGAGAGAGAGAGTGCTGAATAGCAGGATTGAACAGGACTCAGCGCTGCAAAATGGTGTTTTGTATGGTTTTAAATGGTGCTGCGGAGTACCGCACTCCGGTTGCATACGAGGTTCGACCGTTATCCGAGAGGAAACCCATCTTGGACGAGTTGCTTCTGGAAAACAACTCACGGGCGATGCTACACCATGCTACATCCTTGCGTGCGGAGAAAGGCGCGAAGCACCTAGTTGCACGCTGCTCTGTACTGTTAGAAGTGTTTAGGGTTGGACATTGCAGGAAGATTGCGAAAAAGTCATAAATTCAGTCATCCTCTTCTATACTGGTCAAAAACTTCACATTGCTTCAGATGTTGCTACACGACACTGTGTCACATATTTTCTGATACTGCTTTGTATATTCCGACTCTCTCTCGCTCTCTCGCGTGCGATGCACAGCCTGTTTCCTCTTACATCCTCATTAGACCAATTTGTTTACTAGGATTGTTCTTGCATTACCACTTCCGTTTCCAGTGCCAATACGAACTACAATCGCGGTTGCAGTTCCTGTTTTCACATGTTGTAAGTCTCAAAGATGTTTCAGTTGCCGAGGCTGCGGTTCCGTTACACCTTGTACAGCTGACGTGTCAACCTGCGGGGGACAATCACAATAGCTTTTACTTGAGACTTTGGCCGCTTGCCAGCTACCACAGTGTTGATCACTGAGTTCTCAACTGGTTTTGCTCCTTTTCCTCCTCACGAAAGGCAGTGCACGAACAAAATATATCAAAATTACATGGGGAAACCACTTGCAGTCAAAACCCTCCCTACTCGGGCATGCTCACTGGGGAAGGGGGAAAAGTGTCTTGAATCGAATAATGTTGCAAACATTGGGTTTGGATGATATGTGAAGGTGCCAGCATATGCACCCACATGTGAATTTAATGTCCCAAACATACTTGCATATACTTGCTCTTGCAACATGGTTTCATGGATCTGACAGCATGGAGGAAGCTTTAAGCGTGGCATGTTGCAGCTGCTCCTTTCTTTTGAAACTCACAACACCGAAATGCGGAGTACATAAACATAGATAAACATAGAGAACATCATAGAACAATATAGAACATTATAGAACACCCTTTGAATAACACATGGAAGAACACGTAGAAGAACACTTTCACCTTTCAGATCGCTTGTGTAGACGTACAAAGCTGGAGTCACATTCTTGGCAAACCAGTGCATGACGAGTCAGTGGGAAAGACACATGGGCTGCAATCAGTAGAATTCAAACATCTTCCCATGATGCGACTGCACAAGTGAAAGCAATTGCAGGACAACATGCAAAACATGCAGAATTCCACGGATCTGTGGACATTGGAATCTTCTCGTGTTTTTTTCGAGCTATTTTGTGTCCTCCTCCGCAATGGCTTTAGCACGGAAAGCGAAGAAAACAAACCTCAGCGAAAGCTGCTCGCCAGGAGATCATGTCTTAGAAGCTTTCGTCAAAGAGGTTTGAAAGCTGCTCAATGTAAATGTGTTCGGTTCCCAAGGAATCTCAAATGAACCTTTCAATTGAAAGGTACTCAGTGGGACATCCGCCCGATATCATCATATATCAATGTCAATATCTGTGTTGTTTTCAAATTGCTTCACTATATGTATCTTTTTAATGATCCAACATCCCAACCCTACAAATACTGCCACACACTTCTAGAGTCACATCATCAGTAGCTACTGCCTAATTTGACTGCTGTAGAGACATGTCAAAAACTTGGAAATCTTCACCCAAATCCAATCATTTTGAGGTTTCTGTGGTTAAGTATTTCCCCAGTTTGAGAGAATCCTTTCACAACAGGGATCAACGTCATTGAAAGAACTTGGTGAATCGCAGAATCAGTTGTGCTTCTTAGAGTTGGTAGAGAAGGCGTCAGTAGTGCTGCAAATGCTACGTAACAATTGCATGTTAACTTATAGTATATACTTCAAAATGTAGAGACTTTACGTTTTATTGTTTTCTGTGAGCTGAACGGTTGAAGATTGCATGAAGTCTTCTGACTAACTGGTGAGGTCGCAGGTGTAAAACTACAACTAGTTCAAGGCATGTCTGTCGTCACAGAACTATTTCTCAAGCCTGCTTCAGGTCTGAAGTTTACAACGTGCAAAAGCTAATTCTGGTCCTGCTCAATTTTGAAGCTGCAAAAATATGTTAGAGAAGAGACAGAAGAAACAGCAAACGTACTGTCTTGAAAACTAAGAAACCAACTCACCAGCTCAGACAGTTTGCAATTGCTTTTTGAGAAGTTGAGAAGAATAAGTAGGAGAGTCACGCTAAATCTTGATGGCCCTCAAATGTGGTTCAAGCTCCGTATATTGCTTTGCAGAATCTATATTGATGGAAGGCTGGTGAAGGCTGATTCAACTGCTGGTTGTATTTCATAGTCCCATTTCATGAAGTGGCTACGCTTCTCAGCCCCTCTGAGTGCTGCGCAAGCCCAGGATGCCAAGTAAAAAGGTGATGCTGAGCACTGCAAGACCCAGGTTTCCTCACAAGTGACATGCAAAACGACGATATTCAGAACTCTTTGTGATGTGTTGGGTATTGTTCTGTTGTCTTCCTGCCATCCGTTTGTGCTTCAAGGGACATCCGAACGTTTAGTATCGTTTAGTGGGGCTGTTCATGGGGTGTTCATTTTGACTTGCACACGCGGTGCGATGTTGTAAAACTGACAATTTGCGCATATTGTCAACAACACCAGGGCAAAGTTGTCAATACTGGCAGGACTGGCAGCTGTTGGAGGCTACGTTATCGACAGGTAGAAGTAGCCCCTAGCTGGTCCTCAGGATTAACAGCTGTTGGAAGTGTTTCAACAAAATCTATTCGCCAGCTTGACAACCGGGTTATTGGTGCACTCTTGGTAGCAGTGGCCCTACTGGCGGCCCGCACTGTGAAAGAATTGTAGTAATTACTCAACTAAAATAGTACAATTGTCCACCATTTCAGATGGCAGGCGAACAACAGTAACAATACGCGCAAACACCCCAGTTCACCCACAGGGCCAACGGGGGGGTTTGCGCGCAATAGTTCATGGTTGATAGTTTTAGGGTTTTAGGGTTTATGGTATTAGGGTTTTAGGGTTTTTCTTAAATGTTTTTAATTTTTTGGCTTTACGGTTTAGCTTTTAGGGTTTATGGTTTAGGGTTTTAGGGTTTATGGTTTTAGGGTTTTAGGGTTGTATATCTCCAGAATACAAGCAAAACACAGGTCAAGGACCTGCGCGCGCCGTCAAGATACGCTTCATGTCACACATGTGCATTTTGTCCCGTAAAAACCAATGTTTTTTGACGTTCCAAGACGCTGACGACAGAGGCGCGAGCAAACTGGGGTGTTTGCCCGCAACAATACCATTTCACCACGGCAAAGGCAAAATCATTGCAAATTTAATTTTGGGAATGGGCAGGGGAAACAACACAAAATCAAGCGTTCATGCAGATCGGACATGTTGACTCATGTGAGTCCACACGCTACCGCCATGTGTTTTTTTGGTCCAGCGGTTTCTCAATACTTACAGTATGTGTATGTATACATGCTACGGCCCATAATTTCTCGAATAATGTCCAGTCTTGATCGAAAAAACAAAACACTAATTTCACACAAGACTTCCCTGAAAGATGAAAGATCCAAAAACATGTCGAACATGACATGTCAAACAAGCATTGCACGCAAAAACTCTTTCAGAGTCGAAACAGAGATAACCGAAAGAGATGGAAGATACTGGAACCAAAGCTTTTTGAATGGAAAGGGTGGAACATGGTTGTGATTGCAAAGTACAAACAGAGCCCAGCAAAGGACAAGTAGCCAAGTCTTCCACTGATCAAATTTCGCGTCACTGCATAATTGTGATGAAGTGGAGAACAGAACAATTCTTGATTGTCTGCTTATGCTAATGAGAAAACATTGTTTTACGGAGAGAAATTGCGGTTTGCACCTCCTAGTACATTGAAGGATAAGAACATCAAAGTTTCCCAACATGTTGCTTTCTCCGTCAAAATGAGTTATCGGGTTTTCGCATTGAAAAAATAATTGGAAACTTCGGTGCATTTGCATCATTGGTAAGACTGCGAAGCATTGAAAGCCGGCTGCGTTTAGGTCGCCGACATGCCCACAGCAATCTCCCATTTTTCTCTCATCGGTATCAAGGCTTGTTAACATTGCTAATGCATCATGACTATGGATATCTATGGATCCCATGGTCTCGTTTCCACTACATGAAGTCATCACAACCAAAGCTCCACAGCAATGCAACCGGTGGAGAAGTGCTGTATTATCTGTATTCTTGTTCTCCCTGGGGAGCACACTACGAAACACTTGGAGAAGGACCGGAAGCTACGATCATGCAGAAGCAAAGGCTTGGAGCAAGGAACTGCTCAAGTGTTGTGGCCCACACCACATTCACACATGTATCTTGCAGGTTCAAGGGCACAGCAGCGTAGGACGCGCGTTGCAAGCTCAACGGTGATGTCAATATCACCCCCATCACACATAGACCCCGCCCCAACCAATCTGAGAACACCTGGCCCCTAGAGCGTACATGACATTAAACTTACGCATATGTACAGTATATACGTAGACAATATCATACATATATCCGCCGACCCCTGCCTATGCCAAGGCCATGGCAGGGGCGGCGCCTGGGATCGCCGTAGGCGTGAACCTTTGCCCTTGGCGTGGGCCGGGCTCCGCCCTGTTGCGGTGACTTCCTCGTTCAGGCCTTGCGTTTGACTACGTTGAAATCTTTCGTGGCAAGCATATGCCAGGCGTTTGGCAGCTTTGAAACCCTTCTGCTCCCGCTCGGACCTAGTCATGGCCACCATGTTCAGGGCTGCCGTTTGGCTGGCAG